>JASSUY010031972.1:28159-50659 GCA_032466535.1 Forpus xanthops | reverse complement strand
TATAGTGGCAATAACGTCCCTGTCAGTGAGAACTGTAGGTATTAATGCTGAAGGCAATTGTGGAAAAAGCTTGGATACTCTGATACCCCTCTGCCTCAGAACTCTTGAAGTTTTGGAAGTCAAGTAATAAACACAAATTAAATTGAAACACCCCCCAAACCTGTTCTCATTCTAGCTTCTGAAGAGAATTAGGACTTGATCTACATGTTTTAGGTCCTTAAAACATCAGATGCCATTCTTACTTGTCCACCATCACAACAGGGAGATAAACATGAGTTGAATACCCATCCAACTGGGAAAGGAAAGAAGGTTGGTGTCCGAGATTCCCTTCTGTACACAGTATTTGTAAGGCCTGGATTATCTTGCATCTGTGGACCTGTCATACCTGCCACAAAGCTCACCAGCTTGACATGGGTTGGCACATCAGCAAGATATGGAGCTCTTCTGTGAGTTCCTTGTTTTCCCTGCTTTACTCCAAGGTCACATACGTTTTAGCTAGATGCTGGTTGTTATTTCTGCCTGCACATTCAGGTGCATCAATATTAATTGTTCTTTTCAAGCCTTGGTTACTTCTTCTTTGTTAGAAAAATGTAACTCAACCAGTGACGAATTCTTGGTTCTTGCCCATAAATTGAGACTGTGAACTCAACCCTGGATTATTACTGTTCCTTTACAAATGATCAGTTGGAAAGATGGAAAGGCATTCAAATACTGCTGCCAGCAATATGCTGATGAGTTCCATCACCCTACAGTGATGCCTCCAGCTCCACTTGTAATCCGTCAGTGAGCCTACAAGGGAAAGCATCTGGTTCAACCTTCGACTAATAATACTGAGCACATCCTAGCTTTAAAAACTAGAAGAAAAAACACCTGAAAGCTTGATAATCTTTCTTTGTCACTAATCTTTCAGAAAATTCCTTTGTTAGAGTGTACCAAATGCTTGCATCCTTCCCGCAAAAGGTGCTCAGGCATTGGAGCAAGCTGCCCAGGGTACTGGTGGAGTCACTGATCTTGGGAGTGCTCACACACCATGTAGACAAGGCCCTGTGTGACATGGGTTAGTGATGACCGTGGCAGTGCTAAGGAACTGTTGAATTTAATGGTCTTGAAGGCTTTTTCCAACCTGGTTGATTCCATGACTCCATGATCCCTTTAGCCCTGGATTTGGCACTACTTATAAAGCCACATCTTCAAGTTGGACTCCGACAGACTTCTATGGTAAGCAAGAATAAGTAAGCAGAAAAGAAAGGCAGTAGACGATACAAACAAGTTGCTATGGAGAAAATGAATGATCATGTATAGCATGACTTAAAAAGCACAAAGATATTTAAATGAGGGAAAAAATGTGGGAAAAGTTTGAAACAGATTCAGTATTTGAATTAATGTCAGATGTGCATTCTTTTCATCACTAGAGATGAAATATAACTTAATTTTCTTTTTCCTTTTAACTTTCTCCTCCTCTTTCTCCTATTATTTTTGTTTTCCTCAATAAAATACTAGGCCGAATATAGTAAGAGTGGGAAAAGTAAACTGGCAGGTATTAATTAGCTGAATAGGTGGCAAAAGTAAAACCCCCACAGCTCCCATACTATGGAAATTTTGGAGGGGAGGTTATTCACATTTAAATATTTAACCCATTGTGGGAATTAAGGGTTGTTTTTTTTTCATCAGCTTCCTTATCATAGTATCATAGAATGGTTTGGGATGGAAAGGACCTTAAGATCACGCAATTCCAACCCCCTGCCTTGGGCAGGAGCACCTCACACTAAACCGTGTCACTCAAGGCTCTGTGGAGTCAGGCCTTGAGCACTGCCAGAGATGGAGCATTTAGCACTTCTCTGGGCAACCCATTCCAGTGTCTCAGCACCCTCACAGTAAAGAACTTCTTCCTTATATCTAACATGACCTTCCCCTCTTAATCAGCCACAGGAAAGAAAAATGGATATTGCTTGCATCCCTTTCTGATGAATTTCTTGTGCTAAATGACTTCTGCCTTCTCCACCAAAACCAGTGGCATTTCCACTATGAACACACCACCAAGTCTGGGATGTAGCTATTGAAGTGTTAAACACATCTTAAGCTCCAATCTGCATGCCCCACCTTCCCTTGTCTTCTGTTATGGTCAGCTGAAGCTTGGGCATGCTCTGCAGATCCTAAATCCTGCTAAAACAAAGGTATCTTGTCCCGTCTTGGGGGGATACATCTGTGCCCTAACTTCTTGTGTCCCACTGCCTTACTTCTCCCTTGGTGATGCTATTCCTGTGCCTGAATGCCTTTGTAAAACAGGGCTTCACAATAAAGGTAACAACGCAGATAATTAGGTTACTGCAATGTTCCCATTTCCTTTCCCTACATTTAAAGACCATAAGCTGGGTTTGTTCATTCATAAACCTGCCAAGATACCTGTACAAGTACTCATGAAAACCTGACCCTTGCTCTCTGTGCCTTTCACCTTATAAATGCAATAAATTTTAGAGCTACTCTCATCTACCTGAAACACAAAGCAGCTTCTGTTCAAAAGTAAAAACCCCAGTTCCTCACCATTTCTGGCTGCAAGTGTTTTTCTATAGATCCGCAGCAGGGGACATCCTGCTCAATGTATATTCACCAGGTCTATGCACCTGGAACATTACTGAGGTGAATTCTCCTATGATAGTTTCAAAACCCACAGATTTTCTGGTTGATTTTCCATTTTTCTGGTAGGGATGGCAAGCGAAAGGTCAAATTTTTCCTTATACAGTCCCATCACTGTGCCTGACCTTCTGGGGGAGCAGAAGTCAAGGCTCTATGACCTTTTCAGTACTTGTTTTTCCTTCTGAAACTGGAACACAGGAATTCAGATGTCAGGCTCCTTCAGAGAAGAACCAAGAGGAGGAGGTGAATCATGGGCTATAAATGCATGGACACTACTTTGGCTGAGGGCTATGCACTTTGTGTTTCAACACCATGTCACCTACTGTCAGCCCTCAGAAATGATCGGGGGTTGCCATTGATCAGAGTCTGGGATTGAACAAGGAACCAAAGAAATGTAGATCAACACCACAGAGGGCTGAGTGCCTTAAAACAATAACCAGATCATGTTCATTTCTCAGGAGATATAATGGTGGAGGTCACCTTTCTTTCAGCAACGTGTCTTCTCCTCACATCAGAACAACTTCTGATACTCTTAGAAGCAAAGAATCAGAAAATATTAAAATATAAGACTCACTGAACTTGTCTCACTCTCTGTAAAATAACCCAATAATATTAAAGAAAAAGGTATATAATTTCACATTATTCGTATCATCAATCAATCTTAGCCTATGCCTACATGAATGCATACTCATGTTCCTTAAGACAAGAATGTGCTTTAATGTCTTGCTACATTAGGTACAAGAAGGCAAGTGACTAAAAGTATTAGAAAAACCCTTTTACATGAATTACCCATTGTTACTCATTAACAGGTTTCAGAGGAGAGTACAGAGGACTGAGCAGTGATCAGACAGCTCCAGAAAAACTTGGTCTAGGAATGTAGGGCATAGATTTCCAGGTTTTAGAAAGGAAGCTAGAGAAACCATCAAAGAAAATCACCTGCATGCTCCAACAGTCAATGCTGATACAGTTGAGTGGAGCAACGGATTGTAACATACAAGGTGGGTTCCTGAGCTGGGGAAACCCCAGGGGAGCACTAAGATCTTCCAAGAACACACTCAAGATGGACAGGGATAAATAATGCTGAAGAATGGAAGCTTGCAACAGGAAGGACCAGCAGCAAGAAGAGACTTCCCCAGAGCCTGAAAAGCCCTTTTAGAACCACTTCACAGTTCCACAGACTGAAGAGAAAAGACCCATCACAACAGGAGAGATGCTGGAAGTGAGTACGACAACCCCATCTGTCCCCATGCAACAACCAGTTCAGTTAAGACAAGGTGATGGATGATTGTAGTAATTTATCTCTCCTGAGAGGTATAAAGGCACCCATCTGCTGCTCTGATGTGCTCTCTAGAGAGCTGTGCTGCCTACCAGGAGCTTCTATCAGAGAGAGAATACCAAGTCTTGTATAGTCCACTGACCATTACCTGCTGATGTTGCAGACGGGCATCAGTGATACAGCCAGGAGCAGGCAGAGGAGTATGAAGAAGGATTACAAAGTCCTGGGAGCAGTGATAAGAGACTCGGGCATGCAGGCAGTTTCCTCATCAATCTTCCCAGCCAAAGGGAAGGGTTTTGAAAGGGCCAATTGAATCTGGCAAACCAACAAATGTTACAGGACTGGTGCCACAGCAAAGCATGCAGCTACTTAGACCATGGGACTCCCAGTAGACAAGAATCCTAATCTACTGGGGCTTAATGGGGTACATTTGTCAGAGAAGGGGAAAAGTAACATTGGTCACAGGCTTTCAGAGCTGGTGAAGGAGGGAGTTCTCCCTCTCTACTGCACTCTGGGGAGACCCCCACCCCTGAAGTTCTGTGTCCAACTGTGGGGTGACAACACAAAAAGGAGGTGGACATGCTCCAGTGAGTATAGAGTGCGGCCACAAAGATGATCAGAAAGCTAGAGCACCTCTCCTGCATAGACAGACTGAGAGAGTTGGGCTTGGTCAGCCTGGAGAAGGCTCCAGGGAGATCTTCTTTCAGTCTCCCAGTACCTAAAGGAGTCCACAAGAAGTCTGGAGAGAGACTTTTCACAAGGGCATGTAGTGATAGGACAAGGGGAAATGGCTTTAAACTGAAAAAGGGTAGATTTAGATTAGACATAAGGAAGAAATTCTCAACTGTGAGAGTGTTGAGGCACTGGCACTGGGTGCCCAGAGAAGCTGTGGCTGCCCCATTCCTTGCAGTGTCCAAGGCCAGGTTGGATGGGGCTTGGAGCAACCTGCTCTAGCGGAAGGTGTCTGCCTTGGGGACAAGGGGATCAGAACTAGATGACCTTTAAAGTTCCTTTAAATGCAAACCATTCTATGATGTGTCTATGGGTAAAAAGCAAAAGCACTTGTTACCCCATAATAGCAATGTGTGGAGAGGATGAATTAATTCAGTTCTTTCTCTGGTAACATTTCAGACTGACAACATCTTTAACTTTTGCTTGTGCCTTTCATTATACCTCACTTTCATCTCTTCCCAAGAATCAAGATGAAGGTACAATCCCTAGCCCATGTTGCCAAGTCCTTTTCACTAGATGAAGGATGAGATAAGGAACAACAGATGGATATAAACCAACAATTTAGCACAATGAAGTCATGGACAATCTGGTGCAACCATGCTCAAGATGCAAGTTCTTGCAGTTTTCTATAGGCACTAATTTCTGTAGACAGCTGCTTGGGAAAGGTTTTCAGAGGTAGGTGTACTCTAACACCCACAGGCTGGGAATCTCTGGGCTAGAGGAAAGAGGATATTTTTTCCCCCTTATGTTCTAGAGCTCAGTGAAGCCCTACATCCTACACAGCATACATCTCCTATGAAATGTTTTTCTATACCTACTTGCAGTCCCTTTTCTTTCCCCTCCAATGCCACTACTGGCAAAATAAGTTAGAAGTCATGCCAGTAATATTACCATTAGAAATGGCTGATAGCTACAGGAACCTCCTAGGAGGTGTCAGAGAGAAGACAAACCCAACCTGCAACAACAATATCCTGCAAAGAAGGACTTGATGGTTTTGGTCAGTGCGAAACAGAGCATGAGCCAGCTTCAGTGTGTGCTTGCAGCCCAGAAACCAACTGTATCCTGATCTGTGTCAAAAGGAGCATGACCATCAGGTCAAAGGAGGAGATCCTGTCCCTCTGCTATGCTCTTGTGAGATGCCACTTGCAGCACTGTATGCAGTTCTGGGGTCCTCAACATAAGAAGGACATGAAGCTTTTGGAGGAAGAGCAGAGGAGGCCACGAGGATGATCAGGGGCTGGAGCACCTCCCCTATGGAGATAGGCTGAGAACATTGGGGATGTTCAGCCTGGAGAAAAGAAGCTGTGTGGAGACCTCAGAGCAGCCTTCCAGTATCTGAAGGCGGCTACAAGGGTGCTTGGGGAGGGACTCTTTATCAGGGACAAGGGCAATGGGTTCAAACTTAAACAGGTGAAGTTTAGATTGGATATAAGGAGGAAGCTTTTTAAAGTAAGTGTGGTGAAGCACTGGAATGGGCTGCCTAGGGAAGTTGTGAATGCTCCATGGCTGTCGGTGTTCAAGGCCAGGCTGGAGAGAGCCTTGGGTGACATGGCTTAGTGTGAGGTGTCACTGTCCATGGCAGAGGATTGGAACTGGGTGATCTTAAGGTTCTTTCCAACACTAACTGTTTTATGATTCTATGAATCACTGCTCACTGACTGGCTGGAGCAGCAAAAGTAACCAGAAAAGGCAGAGGAAGCCAGAGAGAGCCTGGTAACATGGCCTTGTGAGGGAGCTTAAGCAGAGGGAGAAAAAGCTGGGAACAGCCTAGCAAAAGGCCAGAATACTATCGCATTGTCTGGGTCAAGAGATGTTACCTTGAGCTCTCCGGAGGAAAAGAAATGTGCAAACATTTCCTTCAGCTTAAACATGGCTTGAATCTGCTTCATAGGCAGAGGAGTATCTCCACAGCTTGTCATAGACCATCATGCAGGCAGGCAGAAACATTCACACCACTACAGATTCAAGGAGGAGGTACTTCTGTCTTGCACAAGGAAGCCCTGCTTGACTGCAGTCCAATTTTAGATCTAGAAAAGGAAAGAAGTTGGTTCTCAGCCTGGAGAAAAGAAGCTGCATGGAGACCTCAGAGCAGCTTCCAGTGTTCAAAGGGGCTACGAGGATGCTGGAGAGGGACTCTTCACCAGGGATTAGAGTGGTAGGACAAGGGGTGATGGGTTCAAAGTGAAAGAGGGGAAGTACAGGTTGGATATAAGGAAGTTCTTTACTGTGAGGGTGATGAGGTGCTGGCACAGGATGCCCAAAGACGTGGCGAATGCTCAATCCCTGGCAGTGTTCAAGGACAGGTTGGATGGGGCTTGGAGCAACGTGCTTTAGCAGAAGGTGTCCCTGGCTGTGGCAGGTGGTTGGATGATCTTAGGATCCTTTTCAACTCAAACCATTCTATGATTCAATGATTCTCCATTTTAACAGAGCACTGACTTCCACTGAAAGTATTAAGAGCTTTTTTGCAGGAGGTCTGGGGTTGAGAATTTCTTCCTTATACGTAATTCAAATCAACCCTCTTTCAGTATAAAGGCATTGCCCTTTGTCCCATCACTACATGCCCTTGCTCATGAGACAGAAATATCAACCCATCAGGAGATGTCAGTTCACAGAGATCTATCTGTCTGCACTTACCTCTGAGTTAATAATAAGGTGTCCAGGTTAGAATGCAGGAGCTGTGATGCAAGGATAAATTAACGCTTCATCGAATTACATTTTCAGAAGGGGCCAACAGTTTCAACACTGAAAAAATGAAGCGCCTTTATTTTCCCTGGGCTTTTTTTCCCAAAACTCACTACTGTAATATTTCTTATTTATTTCCATCTCTACAGGTTGATGACCAGTTTAATTTCTGTACAAAGCAGAAGGGTTTTCTGCTTGGCCCATTCCCTCTTAGAGATGCTGCTGGGAAGGACAAGCACAAAAAGCTTCCTCTGCTGGTTCTTTTCCTGCTTTCATAACCTAACACCTTTACAAAGGCTGCAAAACCCCAGAGGGTGTCAAGATTAATTTGAAACTCTTCCTAAAGGGTTGCAGAGGTGCTTATGTGAGAGGAATCACTGCTAAATTTGCCACACACTGTACTCAATTTTCACCACTGATAACGATTCTTTTCCCTTTCAAAACAGCAATAGAAATTGAATTTCTTCAGTTCAAAGGATGTAGAAGTATTCACTGAAGAGTAAATGAGTTGCAAAGCTGAAATGCAAAAGTAATCTAAGAAGTTGAAGAGACACTGAAGAGAGTTAAGCTCTTCGGTGTAGAATAGAAACCTTCTAGCAAAGTGGAGCTTTTGGAGGAAGCGCAGAGGAGGTCACGAGGATGATCAGGGGCTGGAGCACCTCCTGTATAGAGACAGGCTGAGAACATTGGGGATGTTCAGCCTGGAGAAGAGAAGCTGAGTGGAGACCTCAGAGCAGCTTCCAGTGTCTGAAGGCGGCTACAAAGATGCTGGAGAGGGACTCTTCACCAGGGACTGTAGCAACAGGACAAGGGGTGATGGGTTCAAATGGAAGCAGGGAAAGCTCAAGTTGGGTATAAGGAGGAAGTTCTTCTCTGTGAGGGTGTTGAGGTTCTGGTACAGGGTGCCCAGAGAAGTGGTGAATGCTCTATCCCTGGCAGTGTTCAAGGCCAGGTTGGACAGAACCTTGGGTGACATGGTCTAGTGTGAGGTGTCTCTGCCCATGCTAGGAGATTGGAACTGGATGATCTTAAGGTCCTTTCCAAACCAAACCATTCTATGATTTTATGATTCTATGAAAATGCATAAAAAGTGATGCTGGAGAGAAGAAATTGTTTCCAGGTTCTAAGTGAAATGTGAAACAGAATGTCATCAGGACTTTAGGTGGTTAGAATGGTTCATAATTTATGTCTGTCTTCTGTTTCATAGTGCACTCTGTGTCCTGATTCCAGCTGAGATAGAGTGAATTTTCTTTTTAATAGCTGGTACAGTGCAGTGTTTTGGATTTAAGATGAGAATAATGCTGCTAACACAGAGGTGTTTTAATTGTTGCTAAGTAATGTTTACTCTAAACTATGGAGTTTTCAGTTTCCATTCTCTCAGTGATGAGGTACACAAGAAGATGGTTAAAGAGCATTAGCCAAAGAGATATTCCATACAACAGATAGTCTTTCTCAGTGTATAAATGGGGGGGAGATGGCTGGGAAGCACCAGTCACTGGTCAGGGCTGGGCTGGGCATTGGTCTATGGGTGGTGAGCAACTGCATTGTGCATAAGTTGCGGTTCTTGGGTTTTATTCCTCTTTGTCTTTCCTTTTAATTGGTAGTGGCTGGTTAACAGTTGGACTCCATGATCTTAAAGGTCTTTTCCAAGCTAAATGCTTCTATGATTTCTTTATTATTAATATTATTACTAGTATTATTATATCTTATTTTAATTATTAACCTGTTCTTATCTCAGTCCGTAGGTTTTACTGTTTCCTGATACTTCTCCTTATCCCAGTGTGCAGTGGGGAGTGAATGAACCTTTGCATGGTACTTTGATGCTGGCTGGGTTTAAACCACACAACCCTCTTTCAATCCAGCTGTTACTTCATTAGACCAAATGGTGGTACAAATCTCTGTGGACAGGCTACATCTGGTGTATGAATATGCAATTATATTTCTCTGTAGGTACCATATGAACAACCCGGTAACTGAAGCATTTGATGCCTCAGAAGATGCTATCTAGGTCAAGTTAAAAACAAACAAACTAACAAAAGCCTTCTAGAATCAAAATAAGAACATGTTCAGGTCATCAACCATTTGGAGGATGTATTTGTGTTGACCTGCCTTGGCTTGCTCTTGGGAAAGAGGAAGAGTGAAAGAGTAATAAATGCATGAAGGGCATTATTAGAAGGATTTTCTCTTAGAGACTGAAGGGGTAGGACAAGAGGTGATGGGTTCAAACAGGGGAAGTTCAGGTTATATTTTGACTCAATTTACAACTTCATGTCAGAACATTTTAAGGTTCTCTTTTTTTTTATTGTGTTCTGTGCATATTACTGGAGGTGATAGTTCCAAATCTGCTTTGAAATAGCATTATTTTAAATTGATAAACGTGATAGGTTTTAAAAGGATTTAAGGCAAAAAATATATGTTCTTGTGGTCCCCTAGGAAGTGTCTTCTTATGGAACACTTCAACTTATAGAATCACAGAATGGTTTGAGCTGGAGAGGACCTTAAGATCACCCAGTTCCAACCCTCTGCCATGGGCAGGGACACCTCACATTAGACCATGTCACCCAAGGCTCTCTCCAACCTGACCTTGATCACTGCCAGGAATGGAGCATTTATCACTTCTCTGGGCACCCTGTGCCAGCTTCTCATCACCCTCACAGTAAAGAACTTCTTCCTTATATCTAACCTGAATTTCCCTGTTGCAGTTTGGACCCCTCGCTCCTTCACTACAGTCCCTGATGAAGAGTTCCTCTCCAGTATCCTTGCAACTTCTTTTAGACACTGGAAGCTGCTCTGAGTTCTCCATGCAGCTTCTTTTCCCCAATATTCTCAGCCTGCCTTCATACAGGAAGTGCTTCATCCCCTGATCATCCTTGTGGCCTCCTCTGCACTCGTTTCAACAGCGACCTGTGCTTACGTTGAGGACACCAGAACTTCAGGCAAAAGATGTAGTCTGAACCTCTACCTGAAATTCAATCTTACCTTTCCTTAGAGGTCCTGAAGCTCACTCTAATTCCCTCCCATGCACATAAGAATCTTTAATTGGCAAGGAAAAGTGCCTCTGCTGAATCTGGAACTGAACTGGATGAGTTGAGCTCATCTAATCAAACTTGCTTTCTGCACAGCATCAAATTACCTGTTCTGGTTGCCACATTCTTACTGTCTCTCTGCTAATGCACTCTGCTAATAGTATTACATTCACAACCATCCCTTTAATGATGTGTAAGGACTCATGATCTGGGTGTCTGGAGATACGACCTTTGTTTCTCAGCAGCAGTAACTACGTGAGTGCTATCAAGTTCTTCTGTATAGCAATGTGATGAGGATGGACGGATGAATGCTTATGTGACATTTGTACTGGGGTCAGTGCAATTTACTGGGCAGGCTTACGAGAGCTGACTCAAACCTCATGCTATCATTATGATATCAAATATCATTTAGGTAATGACTCTAATATTCACACAGCACTTTCTGGACACATACATGAAATCTCAAAGCTTCTCTGCAGAAGTATGTATGTGAGGTATCTGACTGCACAATATCATGGCATCTGACACCAAGGGAAATTAATAAGAGGATAAAGGGTCCTGAAATGCAGCTGGCAATTGTTCAGCACCAAGTCCTCAGGGTGAATGGGTGGCAAGGACACTGGTTTTGCTAAACACATCAGGGGTCCCAAAGACATCCTTTTCTTCCCTTAGTAAGTGATTAGAGAAAGTGGATCCATGTATATCAGGAAATGAAGCCTCAAACCCCCCCCACACACTCTTTATTAAACAACTCTGGATTCACCCCTCAGCTGCTTTGCCAGGTACTTTCCCATCACTTTAATTCCCTGTGTAAAGATGCATCAATTTATGCCCTTGCTCATTATCAGCCTGACCAACCTCTAACGTTCATGCAGCTTGTAGCTTTGACCTTTCCAGAGACCAACATTTGTGGCATTTTCTTCCATTAGAAGTTCCACAATCCCCTTTTCTGTCCCATACTTGCTTGCCTTTGTCCTCTCTTTGGCTTTTATTCTCCTAACAATCACCCCAAAGGGGGTCAACGACCCCAGCCCTGAGTAAACCTTCTGCAAAGGACTTGAGAAACTCATAGCTATTCCACCTTTTAAGTATCATTGATCTCTACAAAAGAGCTCAGTGGCTCTGTTAAGGGTTTTGCATAGGTGAATGAACACAAAGGATGTTTCCAGACAAAGGAGGGAAAAAAGAAATAAAAAGGAAAATACTGGGCATTTTTAATGGTTTAATGGTCAAAAATTGTGTATGAAATCAGAACTTCACATTTGTTTCCAACACATAGTCTTTTGTCACTGTCTGTTGAGGTCTATCACTGCTTGCTTGGGAGAGGGCTGGTTGATAGCTCAAGAAAGCTTTGAAGGTGCTTAAGTTCTCAAAGTTTCATGGAAAATCCTGGTGGAAATTTCAGACCTGTTTTCTCCTTCAGCTGTGCACAAATATTAAGGATCCAGCCTTTAAAGGTACATCTGGAGATGTCTATGGAAGAAACCACATCATCTTTGGCTTCTTTGGTGTTCCATAGAGAGAGATGGGCACAAGAAGTGACACAGTTCTAAGCTGGGCTGAGTCACCCTGAAAGATGCTGACCTTTTCTAGTGAAAACCTCAAATCCTCATCGCTAAAAGGATAATAAGCCTCCTGTCCTTGCTTCTGTGAGTGTTCATTTGTTCTCAGATTGCAGCATCTTTGGGAAGGAATTACCTCTGACTAAGTGTCTTGAAGCATAATGTAGTCACACTTCATTCAGTAATAGAAATTACAGCAACAAACATCCTGGAAGTTTAATAGTTGGGTTTGTGTCTTGAAAGAGATGGCCAAAAACCTGCCCGCAGGCCTTAGGGAAGCTCAGGTGTGTATTTACCCAATCCTACACCCAACAAAAATGCCAACTTCCATAGCATGATTATTGCTGTTTTAGTAACACACAGAAACTTACAGCTAAATAATAGAGGAAATAATTCAGGTGGGTGTGTTTGAGATGAAAGATTACAGTAAAAATACATAATAGGTCAATAAAGAGGCAACTATTGAAGAAAGAAATCAATGTAGGTCCACCTCTTTGCTGCACTCAGAAGACACTCAGCAACTGATTCTGCTACTCTCATAGTGTCACTGGTACCCAATGGAGCATGAAAGTATTTGGCATATGAATGCACTAGACTTGTCCTCAACAACTGAGGTTAGGTGAGCTAATGTGTTAGAATAGCTCTATAGATGATATAAAAATCCCACCTTTTACATAGAGAATGTTCCACAAGAATCTTTCTCTTCCTTTGGACAATTTAGCAGTTAGAGAAGTTAATAATGTAAGCAAACTGTAAATTGTCTCTTAATCTTTACTCTGGAATAAAAAGCAAATTGATACACAATTAACTAAAAATATACCTTAATAAAAATTCTCCTTTCAGCACTAAGAAAAATTGAGGTGTAAATTTTGCCCTAGAATGGAGCCAAAGACCAAAATATATGCCTGTTTACATCTAAAAAACCAGCTTCCTTATGGATGGTCAAGTGTTTGCTGCTCTACATCCCACTTCAGTATCAACCTGGAGAAGAGAAGCTGCGTGGAGACCTCAGGGCAGCTTCCAGTGTCTGAAAGGGGCTACAAGGATGCTGGAGAGGGACTCCTCACCAGGGACTGTAGTGATAGGACAAGGGGTGATGGGTTCAAAGGGAAAAAGGGGAAGTTCAGGTTAGATATAAGGAAGAAGTTCTTTACTGTGAGGGTGCTGAGGAGCTGGCACAGGTTGTGCAATGAAGTGGTGAATGCTCCATCCCTGGCAGTGTTCGAGGCCAGGCTGGAGAGAGCCTTGGTGACATGATCTAGTGGGAGGTGTCCCTTCCTATAGCATAGGGTTTGAACTGGATGATCTTAAGGTCCTTTCCAACCTGAACCGTTCCATGATTCTATGATATGTCCTGCAGTCTTTCAACACATTTTCTTGCCAGTGAAACCCATGCCATTTTACTGTCCCCTTCATTCCATACAGCTCCTCTAGTATCTAATCCAGGTAGTCCTGGCTGCCTTTTGCAGCAGGTCCACTACTCTCTTCTCTGTTCATATACCTTTCCCTCTATCAATATTTTTAGACTTAACTTCCCAGGAAAACCCAGCTTGCACTGGTGAGACTGTGATTGTTTCTGCATATTCATCTCTCCAAAACCTTCTAAACTATTTGAGTAATTTAATACAACTCTCAACAAGCACAATTTGAGCAGAGTCAATGCTCCCATCAAAAAACCTGCCTGTTGCATGTCAGCTTTTACTATATAATGAGCCCACATCTGTGGTATTACCAGAAAGGTATTATGGATGCTCATGACTGAAAGGAAAGCTTTGGTCACATCCTGTGCCAATCAAGAGAGACAAATCCAGGGGATTTCACTGATCAAAGAGCTATGGTCTTGCAATATCTTCCTCCAGGATTTCAAGACAACTCACCAAAGGTGCATTTTGCTGCCAGCTTAAGAAAAGCAAAGGCTGGTTTTATGTTGTCACCCAAGGGACAGTGTCACTTGCTCCAGCATCCTTAGTGGTTTGTTCATACAGCATCCCATGTGCCAGGACTGACAAGTGTGCTCACACACAGTGATTGCTCCACACAGGGATCCAACAGAAAACCAACACAGAAAAGACAATCATTTTCAAGCAGTAGAATCAGAAGGAAGGATGAGTCCTTCCCTGCTCACATCCATGGGAAGAACAATGTGTGTTTGGTAGCTGCACGGCAGGAAGTCACAATGTGAAGTCACACGTAATAGTTTCCCACACGCTCTGGACAATGACTGCCCTCCATTTTCCTAAAATCATGGCTTTTTAAACAAAACCATGTGCACACACAGGGAAAGAGGGTAAAGGAATAATGAGCATTAATGTGATCTCAGGACCAGCGACGTTCCATACCATACTTTCTCTGACTGCATCCTACCTACAGAACTCTTTCCCTTCAGTTTCCCCATGCTGATTCTTATGGGAGATAACCCTGGTGCCGGATTCAGCACCTGAAGGAAGTCTCTTCCAGCTTGCTCACACTGTGGGCACCACAAAAACCTCAAAGCCATGGTGAGCACTAGTGGTGCTTCAGTTGCATGAGGCATCCAGCTGCGTAAAGGAGACCACCACAGTGCATGAAAAGACTTGGTGGTTTGGACAAGTGATGGCTGAATGGAAACATGAGCAGTCCCCAAAGTCACAAGGGGCCAAGAGATACTGAATAAGGAGATGATAATTTACACTTTGTTTCTAAATACACGGTCTAGAGTGAGGTGTCCCTGCCCATGGCAAAGGGTTGGAACTGAATGATCTTAAGGTCCTTTCCAACACAAACCATTCTGTGATTCTAAGAAGAGAAGAATACCATCATAAATACAAGGAAATACTTTTTCACACATGTTGTGCTGAGGTGTGGAGGCTCATGATGGTGTTTGCATAGATCTGTGTTTGGATAAATTCACAAAAGACAAATCCACATGGTGCTGCCTGATACCATTGCACCAGCCCTCATTCAGATGGACCCTGAGCTTTGCCAGGATTGGGGTACATAAGGATGCATTTCAATGCATTAACTCTGATCCTGCCCTTCCCTTGACATAGAATCATATAATCATAGAATGATTTGGGTTGGAAAGACGTTAAGATCATCCAGCTCCAACCTGCTGCCATGGCCAGGGACACCTCATCCTATACCATGTCAGCCAAGGCTCTGTCCAAACTGGACTTGAACAATGCCACTTCCCTTGGAATATACTTTGGCTTTTCAGGACTGCAATGTCCTTTGCTCCAACCCACGATTACAGTTGTGCTGACCCAGAAAAACACTCATTCACAGATGTCTGAGGGACCACACAATAGGAGCTGGTTTATTTTATGCTCCACATCATCCTCAACATACCTTGGGCTGTCCTCTTCCCCTTGGCAGTACCCCTGGCTCCCCCCCTTCTATGCAGGATTCTCTTTCCCTTTCTCCTTGCTGTCAGTTAAACTCCAACTCCCCCATACACCCTGCCTTGTCCTCCCCTTCACTCCCCTCCTTCCTTCACTCCTTTTCTTGCTACTGTCAAGTTTTCCCACAGCATGGAGCCCACCTCAGCAAAAAGATGCAAAACAAAGGGGCTGACGTTATGCTTGTTGCCCACCAGCTCCTCCAAGCGCTCCCAGGGCTTTGGCAGTACAGCTGCAGTGATTTTCCTATTTGCCTCTTAACCCTCTTGGCTTTCATTCAACAGTTGTCATTAGCAGGAAAGGATCTTGGTCTCTATTTGAAAGTGAATCAGAAAGGAGAGTGTTAACAATAGAAGTGGGGCTGTCTCCCCTCCCCATCTTGTCCACACTCTCATCCTTTACTGCAGCCGGTGATGCTTTCTCATCCAAGGCAGGAAATAGATGCAAGACCCATGCATGGATGCAGCTGATCTGCCCCACATAGATTGTGCCCACCACCACCAGCTCCCCCCACAGCCCCACAGAATGACAAAGGATCCTTGCTCACTGACTCACCACGCCAGCCAAAGGAGGGGAGGGAAATAATAGAGCTTTGCATTCGGTTATAATAGTGGGCTCTGAGTCTGCTGGGAGATTGGCTGGCATTTCAGCAGCTGAGGGGGCTGCCCTGTGTCTGAGCTGTCACACTGACTCACCTGCCACAGCAGCAGCTCGGAAAGGCACCTTGGGAGGAGTGGGAGAGGGAGAGGCAGGGGATGGAGGAAGATACAGGTTGAAGGTGTCGGTCCCACACACTCCCTCCTCACCCTGTTCTACCCCATTGATGCGCACGTGATGCCTTTCGAGTGTCATTCACTCTCCTTCATTCAGAAGCAGGACATAAACTCTACTTGCTTCCCAGCCTCTCTCAGATCCCCATATTTATCACAGGATAATAGACTATAATGTAGCTCAAAGCAAGAAAAACAGTCGTTCTATCTGACCTGCTGCCTCACTGCACCAAAGCATCACTTTACAGGGGAGAGGGCTTGTTCAGGACCTCAGAGCACTGTATTTCTGAATGCTGGACCTGGCCATGGGACTGGAGTGCTTTGCCTTTACCAAGGGATGCTCATGACCATCCCTGGTCAGTGGCTGGCCAATCATTGCAGACCCTCACCCTGAACACAGAGGCAGCAGACAGATTCTGAGGCTGTTTCTACAGAAGCTTCAAAGTCATTATTTCAGTATTTATAAGTGATTCTCATATAAATTACAGAAAATAAGTGTTCATTGTATTACCAGCTCCCTTTTCTCTTTGGAATTTTCCCAAGTGTTTTAGGACCAGGTTGCAGGACACTGAATTCCTCTTCCTATGCTTGGTGCTGTTTCCTCTTCCTGTCACCCTGTACCTCCTTCCTTTTTCATTTTTCATGTCATGTCTGGCCACTACTCTCCCGGCCCATTTCTGTGTATTAAGAATCCCAGTCTCATAAAATGGAAGGGATCTCAAGGATCGTCTGGTCCAATCTTTCTTGGGAAAGCATGACCTAGACTGGATGTCCCAGCCAAATCTTAACAGTGTCCAACATGAAGGAAAACACCAATTCCCTGGTGAGATCATTCCAATATTCTTCTCTCCATTTTTGCTGCTTCCTCCTGTTTGTGCAAGTCCTCTGTATGAAAACAAACTATGAAATGCATGAGTATCTGCCCTTTGGATTGACTGATAGCTCAAAAGTAAATGAGGAAAAGGGTGATTATGCTCATGGGGATTTTTTTTTCTCACTTTATTTCACAAGCAGGTAATTTCTGCTTTAAATCTTTTTCCACCGCTCAGAGCCCACTCAGATCCCCTCATCATTAATTGCATCCTCAAAGGATTCCATTTATAGAATTGGAGAATTATACAATCATATAACAGGGTTGGAAAGGACCTTAAGATCATCCAGTTCCAACCCCCTGACATGGGCAGGGACACCCCACACTAGACCATGTCACCTAAGGCTCTGTCCAACCCTGCCTTGAACACTGCCAGGGATGGAGCATTCACAACTTCCCTGAGCAACCCATTCCAGTGCCTCACCATCCTCACATAAAGAACTCCCTTATGTCCAACCTGAACTTCCCCTCTTTAAGTATGAACTTATCACCCCTTGTCCTATCGCTACAGTCCCTGATGAAGAGTCCCTCTCCAGCATCCCTGTAGCCCCCTTCAGACACTGGAAGCTGCCCTGAGGTCTCCATGCAGCTTCTCTTCTCCAGGCTGAACAGCTCCAATGTTCTCAGCCTGTCTTCATACAGGAGGTGCCCCGATCATTCCCACAGCCCCCTGATCATCCTCATTTCTTCTCTGAAGGTGTGTGAATGCAGCACTGAGGGGAAAGGGGGTGCCTTGAGAAAGAATTATCAAGGAATCAGTGAAGAAGGGTGAAGTAAAATGCCCCTAGGCCTGGGACCAGAGGGATTAACATCAGTGGTGCAGGAGGATGATGATAAGAGGTGGTTCGCAGGAAAATATGATGATAATCAGTATAATTGTTTGGTGTTGTATCACCCTGTTTGGCTGAAACAACTATTGCCCTTACCATAAGCCCTTGGACTGAAGCTTGGGGTTGAACACTGAGGTTTTCATGTGTGTTTACAGCTCCTAAATGCTTCCAGATTAATATGAGTGATGAATGATAATTGTTAAGTATCATACACTGTAATAAGCTTCCTTTCAGTTCCAGACTTCATACAATCCCGAAAGCATAAGAATCCCAAAGACATTATTATTCAGGACATTAAATCCTGAAAGAAGAAATCTAACAGTATGCAAACTGAAAACCACAGGACACCCATCCAACGCAAACAGAAACGCAATGAGAGGGAAGTACAAGAAACCTCTAATTCCAAAGGATTTGATTTCCTCATACTGTGAGCACATGTAGAGGCTGTTTTCTTTCTCCCTACACAGAACACTTCAGTGCTGGCTTTATACCCTAGGGCCTTGTTTGTTGCCTTGCTGCTTTGCTTCTGGATCTGACTTGAATGGCATAGGAATGATGGGTGGAAACTTGCAGTTTCATTCCTGTAGAAAGGAAAAGGAAGGAAAAGAAATAAAATAAGAGAAGAAAAGGGAATAAAGAAGAACACCAGAACAAGCTGGGAATTTTATGTTCATTTCCTAGGGTTGCTTCTTTCATTTTTAATCAATATTGAGCTGGGATTGATGTGCATGCTGTGCTATGTTATTCCATTTTAACTTGTACTGGAAAATCATTTTGGTGGTGTTTCTTGGTGGCAGGTACCATTCCTCCATCTCTGACAGACCGGATTTGCCTAGGGAATTCAGCACAGAAACAGACTTAAAAGCATCAGAGACAAGTCAAAGAGCAGCCCTTCAAAAAGAAGGTATGGGGAAAGATAAGGCAACCACATGGCAAAGGGAGAAGGAAGGAGATGGGAATGTGGTTTAGAGGACATAGATCAACTGGTTTTGTTCCGAATGACCTTTTCCACAAGTGTTACTGTCTCTGTCATACTGGGTGACATCTTGAAGCCTTTTCTGTCCAGGTCCTGTTTCCATCTTCCCCTATAGAGTGGGATGGGAGCTGGCATACTCCCAGCATATGTGCTAACTCCATGGTTTATATTATATAGGAGTTGTTACCAGAGCCCAGTATCCCCATGTCAATAGCTCAAACACTTTCTTTGCTATAAGAAATTACGTTTAGTGGATGGAGAACCTTCACTTTGATGAGGTCCTCATTCAAACAGACAAATTTAAGGAGTCACAGATCAGGTATTTTCCAAGTGTTACCAAACTGGTCAGAAAGGAAGCATGATGCAGGTAAAAACCCCTGGGTTTACCTTCACTGCTTGGTTGAGTGCTTCTCTGTTAACTGACTTCTCACAGCCCACACCTTTGCTCCAGAAGGATAAACTGGCTCTGTCACCATGGGCTATTCTGCAGGGAACTGTGGCCATTAATTCTGTACCCCTTTCTCTGTACAGAGCCTTGAACAGGGTGTAGAGAAAGGTGTCCCTGCCTGTGGCAATGGGTCTAAACTGGAGGAGATTTAAGGTCCCTTCCAATTCAAACCATTGTGTGATTCTATGATTTACTCACCAATGTTGGGCATTGACCTGGGGACCCTTTTCAATATCCTATTGAGTGGTCTGGTGATACGAAGTTGTGGGACCAAACTGCCATCTGCTTTGCTGTCCATCCTTGCTTATAGATCTCCTTCAGCTTGACTTGCTTCTTACATTCTCTCCTACTTCGCATAGACACATTTGACTTATTCCTTTTTATCTCCCCACATGCAATCTTAGTTTAGTGTTTTCTGCCACCAGTTCTCAATTCTGAGCCTTCTCATCCACTTTTCTTCATTTACTGGTTGGTTCAACCCTTAGTGCTTCAGGCACCTTTAGAAAAGAAGTTATTAATATGTTAAGAGATGACTTTACTACTAAGATAATTAAAGCCTTCATGTGTCTTGTTTCTATTTCATCCTCTATGCTCTGCCTGACCTTCTGCTAGCAATTTTTTACCTGGTTTCCAGCCCATGTATCAGCGGAAATGAATCCAAACTTCCTTAAATTAATGTTTAAAGAAAATTTCATGAGACACATAGGCTTTTTGACATTTCCTAGGTCTGGATTAACCCTTCATGCAGCAGAAAAACATTTCTTGGATTAGTTTGCTGGATTGATTGTCTTTCTTTTGAATATAGATAGGTATGTCTTGAGGAAGGTTTTGGGGTTCTTTTGGGAGTTTTTGTTTTGTTTTTTTTTGGGTTTAGAGCTTACTCCAGAGGAAGCCCAAGGCATGAATGAGGTGTCCATCAGCTTTCCCACCACCTGACTTCTGAATAATCAAAGCTTTAGCCATCCATAACTAACTCTCATTTGACAAGGACATTCCCTCTTAACAAAGTCTAACAAGTCACTCCCTTCCTAGCCTTTTAACCAGGACTCAAAGAAGCCAATATACCCAATGTTACCCATACAGCAGCTACCAAGCCCTACAGTGGGATGCAAGACACTGCCCCTCTTGCCTCTGCTGGTGTCAGAAGCAACGTAAGAAGTTTCTCTCCCACACACATTATTCGACTCTCCGCTTCTTATCCCACTGGGAATGCAGGCACAGCACACGCCCCCACATGCATTGCAGTCAGTAAAACACACCAGGCAAGATGCTGTTACCTAGGCAATGGTTATCACAAGTCTTTGGAAAAGGAATGGAGGGGAGGGAGATGCAGTCTTGGAGTAGGGAGACAATTGGGGGACAATGCAGGCTTGGAGTAGGAGAAAATGAAGCCACCAGGAGAGAACAAACTGAGATATAAGGCCTGAAATGGTGTGAAAGTGGCAGCTGGTTGTACTGGGAAATAGGGTGTTAGACTGGTTGGGTGGGGGGCAGAATGTTAAGCAGAATTCTGTGATAGACAGAAAGACTTTGGCTCTTCGGTTTCTCACCACCCAGTTTGTGTATTTGTGGTCTAACCTTTGCAGAAGGGTGGGCTGCTGCACAGGCTCCATATGGTGATATGGCTGGTCAAGATTTTAGATCAAGGCTCATCCTTCACACAGCTGAACTTGAGCAAAGTCCATAAGGAGAAGCGACCTGAAGATTTTCTGTGTATGCTCCCATAGCAGAGGTGTCTCCTCTCCTGCTTGTCTTCACACCAGACACAGACTCTCTAAACAAGCCCTAAAAGGGACCAAAAATGAGCTTATAGAGTAAATCTTCTGAAACTTTGTGAGACCTCACTTGGAGCACTGTGTGTAATTCTGATGTCCTCAACATAAAAAGGACATGGAGCTGTTGGAACAAGTCCAGAGGAGGCCATGAGGATGGTCAGGGGCTGTAGCACCTCTTGTATGAAGGTAGGATGAGAAAACTGGAGCTGTACAGCCTGGAGAAGAGAAGGCTGCATAGAGACCTCATAGCAGCCTTCCAATATATGAAGGGCACCTATAGGGATGCTGGGGAGGGTCTCTTCATTAGGGACTGTAGTGATAGGACAAGGGGTAACGGGTTCAAACTTAAACAGGGGAAGTTTAGATTGGATATGAGGAAGTTCTTTACTGTAAGGGTGGAGAGGCACTGGAATGGGTTACCCATAGAAGCTGTGAATGTTCCATCATTGGCGGTGCTCAAGGCTGG
The DNA here is from genome assembly GCA_032466535.1 of Forpus xanthops. Taxonomy (NCBI): domain Eukaryota; kingdom Metazoa; phylum Chordata; class Aves; order Psittaciformes; family Psittacidae; genus Forpus; species Forpus xanthops. The sequence goes on along the minus strand of JASSUY010031972.1, from coordinate 29,231 downwards.
GTTGGACATAGCCTTGGGTGGCATGGTTTAGTGTGAGATGTCCCTGCCCATGGCAGGGGTGTCGGAACTAGATGATCTTAGAGTCCTTTCCAACCCTATCTATTCTATGACTCTAATCCCAGGGGTTGCAGGCTCTTACCCCCATTCTGACCACTGTTACATGTTTCCAGTCTGAGTTCCTCTCTCCCGTCACCAGTGCAAAGCCTAATGATAGAAAAGTTAAGCTCAGGCATTAGTACGTGGCTCACACAGGGATAAATCAGGATTACAACTGCAGAGCTAATGAGCACTTCTGTGAAGCCTCAAAGCCCTTTGGAGGCAAGATCTGAACTATTCTATGACATGTTCTTGTGCATGTAAATAGCATTCTGCACTGAAAATGCAGTGAAAGAAGCCTGTTCCAGCAGCATCACAAGGTGAACAACACCAGCTGCAAACTCGAGTCCTGTGAGGTATCTTGTTACCTGATGCTATCTAATTCCTTTTTACTCTGACAGTGTTTGACAATGCAATGACAATTTAACAGTCCTTTCTGTGGACATGGGATGTAGCAAAAAGACTCATGCAGTGTTCGCCTCTCAAAAAAACCCTGTTGGTTCCTTTGAGATCACACAGTCATCATAAAACTATAGAATGGTTTGAGTTGGGTTGGAAGGGAACTTAAAGCTCAGCCATTTACAACCCTCTACCATGGGCAGGGACAACTTCCACTAGAGCATGTTGCTCCAAGCCCATGTGTCCAACCTGGCCTTGAACACTGCCAGGGATGGGGCATTCGCTACTTCTTTGGGCATCCCATTCCAGTGCTTTACCACCCTTACAGTAGTCATAGCTGGACTGCTTAGGTGCTGTGCTCCATGGCACTAGGTGGGCATCATATGAATGTAGAAGACACAACAGGATGCAGTCTTTCCCTTTCCTCTTCTAGCACTGCAAGAAGAGAAGCTTATGAAAGGAAAGCTTGTGGGAAGGACACAATGCTCTGCTCGCTGGTTTTGTTGCCAGTCGTTTTCACATCAACAAGAAGGGAAATGTGCAAAAGAAGACTTAAGAAAAAAGGAAAATACACCGA
>JASSUY010031972.1:0-25584 GCA_032466535.1 Forpus xanthops | reverse complement strand
TAAAGTGGGGGGGAAAAGAAGGTTGGGAGGAGTGAGTGGGCAGGCAGATTGATTTACGCCTCAAACCACGACACTTATCAATATGCACATGAAAAACAAAAAGGTGTTTGATGACAGCCAGCTTAGCATCACTAAAGGGAAATTCTGCCTGATCAATTAGTGGCCTTCCATGATGGGGCTAAGGAACTGATGGACAGGAGTAGAGCAGTTGAAGTAATCTACCTGGACTTGTGCAAAGTGTTCAACAATGTCCCACACAATAACCTTGAGTCTAAATTGGAGAGACACCAATTTGATAGGTGGACAACTCAGTGGATAAAGAACTGGCTGAATGGCTGAACGCAAAGAGTGTTGTCAATGACTGAATGTCCAGATGGCAACAGGTAATGACTGGTGTCCCTCAGGGATCAGTATTGGAACAAATCTTGTTCAACATCTTTGTCGATAACAGGAACAGTGGGATAGAGTGCACCCTCAGCAAGTTTGATGATGACACCATCTGTGTGGTTCTGTTGATAAACTGAAGGGAATGAATGCCATCCAGAGGGACCTTGGTATGTTTGCAAGGTGGGTTGATGCCAACCTGATGAAGGTTAACCATGAGAAGTGCAAGATTCAATACCTGGGTTGGAGCAATCCCAGGCACAGCTACAGGTTGGGCCGAGAAGAGATTCAGTGCAGCCCTGTGGAGAAAGACTTCAGGGTGTTGATTGATGAGAAAATGAATATGAGCCAGCAGTGTGCACTTGCAGCCCAGAAAACCAACTGTATCCTGGGCTGCATCAAAAGGATTGTGACCAGCTGGTCAAAGGAAGTAATCCTACCTGTCTACTCTGCTCTTGTGAGACCTCACTTGGAGTATTGTGTGCAGTTCTGGTGTCATCAAAAGGATGTGGTACTGTTGGAACAAGTCCAGAAGAGAGCCACAGGGATGATCAGGGGACTAGAGCACCTCCCATATGAAGATAGGATGAGAAAGCTGGAGCTGTTCAGGCTGGAGAAGAGAAGGCTGCATGGAGACCTCATAGCAGCCTTCCAGTATCTGAAGGGAGCCTACAGGGATGCTAGGGAGAGACTCTTCATTAGGGACTGTAGTGATAGGACAAGGGGCAATGGGTTTAAACTTAAACAGGGGAAGTTTAGATTGGATATGAGAAAAAAATTCTTTACTGTGAGGGTGATGAGGCAGTGGAATGTGTTGCCCAGGGAAGCTGTGAATGCTCCATTGCTGGCGGTGTTGAAGGCCAGGTTGACCAGAGCCTTGGGTGGTATGGTTTAGTGTGAGGTGTCCCTGCCCATTGCAGGGGAGTTGGAAGTAGAAGATCTTAAGGTCCTTTCCAACCCTAACTATTCTATGATCCTATGATTCTATGTTGTAGAAAGATTTTTTTATTGTACTTATCTGGTTTTTTGATTGGCATTTTTATGAAACTTCTTGATTGTGACTGTGTCATGGTTTAAGCCGTAAATCACTCTGCCTGCCAACTCACTCCCCAACCTTCTTCCCCCTCACTTCGGGGCAGGGGGGAAATGGGGAGAAGAACTGAAAGAATGTAACTAAGTAGTTAAGTATAACACAAATCACTGCTGCTACCACCAATAACAACAACCAGGGAAAAACAAGGGAAGAGAACACAACTGCTCACCACTCTACTACTGAGCAGTGAACTGAACTCTTCTGGATTCCTCCCTCCAGTTTTATATCCTGGGCGTGACGTACTGTGGTATGGAATAACTCTGGTCACTTTGGGTCAGGTGCCTTGTTTCTGCTTCCTCCCGGCTTCCCCTCCTCCCTGGCAGAGCATGAGACTCAGAAAGTTCTTAGTCAGACCAAAACATTCTAAACCGCAACTATAAACACTGGTGTTATCAGTACTGTGCCCAAGCTGAAAGTCGAAAACACAGCATTGCACCAGCTGCTACAAAGGAGAAAAATGACTGCTGCTGCTGAACCCAGGATTGGCTGTCCACACACTGAGCACCTTCCACCAGTTCTGCATTAAGGACTTTATTACCCTTTTCTCAGATGCAAATACAGTAGTATCAGCCCACTGATGGGAGGGTGGAAGGATATTTTCACGGTCTGAACACTCAGATTCTGGACTATCAGAAAGCTGATAGCTTTTTTCAGCATCTCAGAAAAAGAGGTACAAAGTTGTTGCCCCAGTTATTTTCATGCACTTTCTAAAGCTCATTGCTCAGGATTTCTCAGGTGGTTTTCTTTGCTGATTTTTGCTCTTTCTTCCTCAAGTCTGTACTTTTGTGCATACTTCCTGGATAAAAATATATTTTTACATGGATGGTTCTTCTGAACTGTTTTGAAAGCACCCAGGAATATGAAAAATAGTATTCTTACAATACACAAATACCTAAAATATAACAAACAATGATAAAAAATAACACAAACTCCACTGATCTAAGTTTCTAATGTATATAAACAATGCACAATCATATTTGTAACTGTCTGCAGGCAGACTATAGCATATAATTAACATGAACTCATTTAATAAAATGTGCTACATTATATATATGTATGTTATGATACACTTTTTTTTACATGCATGTACAATTATGTAATTCTATAACAATCTTAGTAATGTTAAAAATATTCAAAGTTAAAATGAAATATCAATAAAAATTGGGAAAGCTATTAAAATGCATCTTTTCATGACGTCTTCTGTACATTTGAGTTTGACTTTCTAATGAAAGTTCTTTGTTCATTCTGGGATGATTGCAGATGAAGCACAATTATATTGCTGCCTGTCATGTCATATTAGTTTTGCAAAGTTAATTCCAAAACTTAAGTATTTTTTTCTAGAATTTACAATAATATATTTCAAAGACTGCAAAGTTTAAACTCCAAATTTTAATCTCAATTTCCAGTATTAAAATGTGGATGCTACCTTAGGAAAAGTATCACATTTCAAGCTTTCATTAAACAAGATTTCAAAATACAAGAGTAAAAGCCACATTTTAAAATATATAAAAAGCCTCAAATATGAAACTGATAGCTTAGGATTTAAGCTAAAATAACAACTCACAGTGAAGACTTGAAGCTTCAAGAGTGAATCTCTCTTCAAAAGAAAGTAGACTACAGAGGATTCAGGAACTGTGAATTTCTTCTGCAGTCCACTGCTGTTGAAAAGGATGCAATAAAAGTTATTTTTTCATGCTAGTTAACAACAAAGGTTTTTAATAATCACATCTGCTTTTCTTTCCATAAAGAATGAATCCAGACTGATTGAAATATTTCTCACTTGAGTTTTGCTTTAGTTTACTGAGCTAATATAACCTTTTGCAAGGGATCCAAACAAAATTGCATCAAACATGCAGCTTATTAGCAGAGCTAAAAATTTTTCTTTCAATTACAGACTAGTTTTCATTAATATGATGTTCCTTTCATAAATGCACATTTGTATGTATAAAGGAAAATATTTAAACCAGCCTTAATAAACTCTTCTGAGCTGTGTTCTGGCTCTCTAAGAAACTTGTTTTATTACCTTTCTCCACACCTCAGTAAAGGAGTGAAGCACAATAAAAGCTGTAAAACACCAGTAGACCAATCAGTCAGGTTTAAAAACTTACAATGTCAATCATTAATCAACCAGTTTAAACATGGCACATTATTCTTTTGAATGGTAAATATTGTTAGCAATTTAACCAAGACATTATAAGATTATTTATTTTCACTTATTTACTTTAGGTCATCTGTGTGTTATTTAATAATCCCTTGGGTACAAGAAGAATTTAAACCTACTTGTGGCTTATTTATTTTCTAGAGTTAACAAATTTCACTTCTGTCTCTCTACAATACCTGTTTAAGAAATTCTGTGAAATTCAAATAAAAAAACAATCAAGTGCAGAAAAAACCCACAAATTATTACCTGCAGTTACAACCTTATCAGATATTGGAAACCATACTTTTTACATGTAACGTCTGCTTTTTAAATAAATTATTTTATCTTCAAAACCTATATTTTGGTGTCATCCATGCAACTTGTAAACCACAAAATTAACATCCATATATTAATGAATGTCAGGATATTTTTGTTTTCATTTTTTCTCACTAATATTTGTACAATTATAAATATGTAAATAAGCTTAAAAGTGTGTAGCTAGATTATGACATGTAAGATATGAAGATGCTAATAAATTTTGTGGACAAGTAATATACAGTTCCTACTTTTAATTAATTGGCTATAGTTTTCAAATTATAGCAGCTGCATTTTTGGTCTTTTCAGTGGAAAACATCCTTTTAGAAGTACTTCCTGAATAGGCTTGAACATGAGAGCACCAGTATCACTTAGACATTTAATTACATGACAATTAATCCATATGTAATTGTGCACTGATATAATGCAATAATTGTGCATTGTATGTGCATATATATGCAGTAATTGTGCATTATATTTGTATTTTATATATATCCATGGTATATGTGTATAGTATGTGTATCTTTATGTGTGCATATGTGTTTTATAGAAAGCATGTGCGTGAGAAGCTATTTAGATGTGTGTTTGTTTATGCATAAATATATAAAGATGTAGAAAAATACATATAACTTCCCTATACTGCTATCTTCAATCTATCCTCTAAAAGAGGGAATTAAGATGACTCATCCCTGGAAAAATTCAGGGTCAGGCTGGATAGGTCTCTGAGCAAAGTGACTAGTTGAAGGTGTCCCTACTAATTGTGGGATAGTTAATGATATTTAAGTTCCATTCCAAGCCAAACTATTCTACGATTTTATGATTAAGAGTTGTACATCTGTCTGGATCACTTAATGGAGCACAGCTAAAGGTGTGGGGATTGTGAGTTTCTGCAGAGACCTGCACAGTTTGCCCTCATCCTGGTGTCACTGTGGGGCACTTTTGGTGGGATACTGGGTTAAGGATTAACATACCTTCAAGGCATCCAGCCCTGCATGTACTGTGGATTTTCTCTTGAGCTTTTTGCAGATGTAGGTTAGGATATATCCCTGTAAACAATAGATGTCAAGGGAACACTTCTACTTTTGGTAAACTTTAGTTAATACACCCGCTGGATTTAAAAATTTTGTTGAAATGTTTCTTTCTTAAACGACAGAGAAATCTTTTTTAATGGCTTTTCAGATTGCCTTCCTTTTTAAAAAGACTTTTTCTTCTTAAGACGAACAACATACAACTTTATTTCAGCAAGATTTTTTGTAGAGTTCTGACAAGATTCACTCTATCACCAAAACACTGAAAAGAAAGTTGGTTTTGGAAAAAGGCATTCTTATGTGTCCTTTATTATCTTCAGCCAGGAATGGTTTACTCACATGGCAGTATTAATCTTTTCACTCATGTAGTCTAACATGTTTGCTAGTCTAACCAATAAACTAAACAGGCTGAAAGCTAGTCTGGCAAGAATTCCAGCTGGTATGAAATGGTCTGTGTCGATACAATTAAACTCTGTTAGCCTCCAAAAGAAAGTGGTGGCAGGTAAAATAATTACGGGGAATGGCTCCTTGCATGTGTTCATTCCTGAACCTTGCACAGAAGTCATCTGAGAAAGTAATATTTGTTTCATCTGAAAGACTACCCAGACTCTTCTGTCAATAGATCATCAAGTCAGGACTCAAATCTTAGCTCTTGCTGTAGTTAATTTACTAGTACAGCCATAGGAACAGTACTGCAAAGGTAGAACACAATATTGACTTTAAAGATAGCTTACTAAATAATAAATTCTACAAAACAATAATTTCAGTAAGTAAAAAGCAGAGATCGATGATGGAATTGGGAAGAAGCAAACTGCTGTGTTGGTTTTGGCAAGGGAAGTTGCATGTGTTTCCATATTTATCTCTAAATAACAAACTATAAATTTTTCCTCTGGGAGTATTGAGTGTCTAATGTTTTACCTGAAACAATAGACTGTTCATATATAGCAGGTATTTTTAGCCAAGAGCTATGAAAACTTGCAAATCATGCACATGATTATTTTTAAATAATTGGTATTTGGATCCATTTTGCCATGTCTTGGTTCTTTGTTAATATTCCATTCCATTTTAGGAAACTATCTGTCTGAAAAATGTTAGAAAAAGCAGCACTAGATAATTTTTTTTTTTTTTTCCCCAAAAACAGCTTGGTGGATTTTAGTTTAATTAAATCAACTGCATTGTCACTTGCAAAATATGGATTTTTCCCTGAAGTATGATTTTCAGAGAAAATGTCACTCCTCAAAGAAATCAGCTACCAGACTATGTTTTTGGTTTTTTTATAATAGAATATCAGAGTCATCCAAAACTGTTCAAGCCCTGACCAAGCTTTAAAAAGAAGGCATATTGCTGTCTTTTATGAAAAACATTGTTTATCTAAGAGGTCAGTTTAAATTTCCTCAAGTGTTGCTAATGAAGCAAAGTTGCTAATGATTGCACTTCGTTTTTTCTTTCAGCTTCAAGAATGAGGACAGAATACAGATGAGTCAGAATCACTCCAGAATGTGTTTGACACAATTCAGCCGGTGGCAGTAAGGAAAGTTTATCTTCACTTTCATGAGGGTGACACAAATCACCTTGACACTTCGGATGTGAAAAGGACAAGAGAGAATTTCCTGGGTAGCATTTGTCTAAGGAAGATTCACACTTAGCCTGACAGAAGGTCCCACCAGTCCTGAGTGCCACTTCCATTCAAACTCTCCATATTCCTGCTGGAGTGCCCAAGTGCTTTAAAGGACTCAGATCCCTTTTAAATAAATATTTTTTTGTTTTCAACTGATAGTTTAGTTTTCTTTTCCCACTTCCATCTGACGTAGAACAGTTTTTTCAGTAAAGCCATGGACCTAAATTCCAGTCATTTCTGCAGGTAAGCTAAAGTTGTTCAGCAGTTGGTGCCCATGGGGCCGGATGAGGGATCCTCATCCAGATGAGTCCTACTTAGTAACAAGCTTTCTGAGTCTGGAGGTGCCTTTTCCTACATCTTCCTTCTTGCAATAGCGATCATGAAGTTTGACTGCTAGGTGCAAGTAGTGACAGGATAAAGGGTAATGGACTAAGACTTAAACAGGGTAAGTTTATATTAATATAAGGAGGAAGTTCTTTACTGTAAGGGTGGTGAGGCAGTGGAATGGGTTGCCCAGGGAAGTTGTGAATGCTCCATCGCTGGTGGTGGTCAATACCGGGTTGGACATAGACTTGGGTGACATTTTCTAGTGTGAGTTTTCCCTGCCCATGGCAGGAGGATTGCAACTGGATGATCTCAAGGTTCTTTCTAATCATAACTATTGTGTGATTCTCTGAGAGGATAATAGCTTACTGCCAACATCTACCAGCATCTCCAGACAACACTAGCACAGTAATAAAAGCAAGACAGAGAATTACCAAACTTTTCTAACAAGTAGGGCAAACTGTTAGATTTCAAGCTGATAGGAGATGACAATTTGCAGACGTAACAGTTAAGTTAGCTACACCAGGACCATTTATCATAATCAGCTTCAGGGTGTTGGAGTCCTGCAGGAGGAACAGCAAATATCAAAAGAAGGATGCTGTCTGGTTTTTTATGGATTTCCAGAAAACCAGCTGCTAAGAAAAAAATAATGCACCCAGACAGGAAAACAGAGAGAACACAGAAGCACTGAGATGGGATTAAATATCAGCTCCAGCTCTCTTATCAAAAAGGAGTCTTTTCAAAACAGGGAGGCTGCCAGTTATCAGAACATCTCAACTGTGTCTATGGCCAACAACCAACAATATCCCTTTTAGCCAAAGTCTATTTGGATGTGGGATCAACCTGTTCCTTACAGGCTAATATTTTGTGGAAAATTCTTATTCATCCGTCTCTGATTAAAAGGAACAAAATAGAAATCATGGAATAAGGGGATGGTTTGGGTTGGAAAGGACCTGAAGATCATCCAGTTTCAGCCACCTGCCATGGGCAGGGACACCTCACACTAGATCATGTCACCCAAGGCTCTGTCCAACCTGGCCTTGAACCCTGCCAGTAGCAGAGCATTCACCACTTCTTTAGGCAACCTGTTCCAGTACCTCACCACTCTCACAGTAAAGAACTTCATTATATCCACCCTGATAAAACACCCTTTTTTTCCCTTTTATTTTTAATTTTAAACAATTTTTAAAACAGAGAAATCACTTATTAAACACAAATGAAAAAGACGCTACCCTAAATACCAAAGATTTGTCTGGAGCTATTGGACCTTTATCACGTGAACTTCTGTATCTCAAAGCAGTGCCGCATGGTGACATCAGAGTATAAATATAGTTCCCACCACATACCAATTGCATCCCCCTGTTATGGAAAACATACCTTGGACACCTCAAGCCTCCAACCTTCCTGCTCCTTGTTCCCTGACTAAAACCTCAGCTCACCAAGAGGGTTGAATTCGATGTACACATCTCTTTTTTTTTGCTGATGTTGTTTTATCCCTTGTCTCTAGTGGCAATGTCTTATCTTTAACTCTTCTCCAAGCACTCAAGATGAGGAGAAAGCTGCAGAAAATAAATTAGACTAAAATAAACTCCGATTGGAAATGCTAAGTACGGCATGTTCTTGCTTTAGGAAAATGAAATACTTCATTCACATTCCTGAAACAGGACTTGGGACAATTTCAAGTGTTGTGACTTTTTTTAAATCCTCCAAAAATAGTGAGGGAGTTGTTATAAATTCTTGCTTTTCTCATATGATAAAGAATGTATTCATTATTAATGTATGGCAAACCTTTCCTCTCTAGCTATGCATTTCATCAGGCCTGGGCCTCAATAGCTAACATGTCCATGTATTTCATGTGACTTTTGTCAAGTATTAGGTTTATTAGACGGTCACTTAGTGACCACCTGAACAAATCTATGCTGCCATTAATAACATCAAGACTGGAATGTTGGTGCACCTTCTATACCTTTATAGATGAATCTTGCTTTCTGTTAGAAGATCTAATCTGATTTGGAAGACTACCTAAGTAGCAGACCCCAAACCATCCATTCAACCAGTCCTGCTAGATGCTTTAGTGATAGAGATGGGGAGATGCTTACCAATATTTATGGTGTCTGTACCACACTAACAAAAGCACCCTAGTCCTAAGTTAGCCCCAACATCTAGTATGCTCCCTAGTGCAACCTCTGACTTTGTTGGTCCCAGATCTGTACTCAGGATGCTGAAGCAGGACAGACAGATGGACAGACTGAACAGGGGTACCCAGAGGTGATGGGGACTCCATCTTCCTATTTTCCTTGTTTGTGGTCCCAAATATACTTTGGTTACAGATTTCCCATTGTCCATGTTTTTTTCAAGGCACAGGATTCATGTAGATGAATCTCAGACAAAACAGTGCAGTTTCATGCTGCAGGACCCTTAACTCAAAGAATAATCTTCCAGAATCATCCATAGGATATGCAAGGGAAAAAAAAAAACTGCAGGTATATAAGGACAGAGGATGAGTCCTCCTGGGGGTACATAGGTTCAAGAGAACCTCCTCGCCCTTAATCTGTTTGTCTCATTGAGTAGCTCCCCTTTCCTCTTCATTTTCCTCACCCAATCTGGTCCTCTTAGACCTCTATCCCATCTAAGTAATTCATTCTTTCTGTCTGCCTCATCTTGACATCCATGCCTGGTCCACTCTCCCAAGTCACATCCCTCCTCTAATTTGTTCTTTTCCAAATCTTCCCAGTTGGTGCTCCATCCATCTTAATATGCCATTCCGTCTCCTTGGCCTGAATAAAAGGTTAAAAGGATTAAGGTTGACCAAGAGCTGCTGCCTCCTTTCAGATCAGACAGAGACCTTGAAGCAGAACGGTTTGAAACAACAGAGCAGGGGCATATTATGTGTTTTTAGGATGGTTCTCATGGGAGGCAGAAAGAGAGCAGAAAGAACCCTGTGGCACAAAGACATTTTGCCCCTTGCATCTTTCCCCTCTTCTTCCTAAGACTCTTTTACTCTTTTCTTACAAGACATAATGGAGAAGTGTAATGGGGTCACTGTAAGTGGATGATGCCCAGCTCCACAGCTTGATAACATCTGTAGCAAGAGGAAGAGTAATGCACACAGAAGGAATTTCTGTTAAGATTCTGTTGTGTCACTCAGCAGAGTTGGCAGAGACTTAACAACAGGTCTGGAAACCTTGGGATGATTAAATTATAATAAATAATACTTAGAAAGGTCTGCAACTGGTTTGAATCTGTTACATTCCAGAAGTGATTTGTTAAAAAGAGCTGAAAACATTAATATGTTAATGGTTATAATGCATTCTACAATATGTTAATAGTTAGAATAAAGTCACCACTTATACTAACCCCTTAGGGTATCCTGTTTAGATACCCTCCCTCCTCAGCTTTAAAAGGGAAGGGGGATTGTCTTGTCTCAAGCACAGACAAGGCAAATCGCTGTAGGCAATACTGCAAACTATTTCTTTTGTATCTCATCACACAGTTTCTCTTGTGCTACTCATAAGTTACTCCCATATGATACGCTTTTGGTAAGTGACAAGCTCTGACCTTTGAGTTTCTGAGAAGCCCCATTTGTTTCATTGAAATCCAGACAAACCTACCTAATTTTTCACTGTGGGCCAGCTGACAGGTCCCGTTTAGTCTGTGGCTGGGGAGTACTGCAGGTCCTCAGACCTGTCAAGTCGTGTATTGAATAAGAGAACCACACTGCTGACTCCCACCTTGTGTTACCCAGTAGGCTGGCTGGTGTATAACTCACTTTGAGCACTGTTCTGCCTCTGCACTGCAGCCATACTGAGCCCTCAACTGGTGGTGCACAAAATACAATGCTGGGTGTTATAACTGGAATGATGCTTCATGGCAGGACATGATGCTCGGAAGAGCTGTGCTTAAAGGTCTTCCCTTCCCTGCTGCTGCTCAGATCAAGGTTTCCACTCTGTATGCTCAACTGTGGCCTTTTCTCTTGCCCAAAGGAGGAGAGTGGGGTCATAAATCACAGTTTTGTTCTCGCGTGCCAGAACTATGAATAGCCACTGTTGAATGTACATCCAACAGGCCTTGAACACTGCCAGGGATGGAGCATTTACCACTTCTTTGGACAATCTGTGCCAGTGTCTCAGCATCCCCACTGTAAAGAACTTCTTCCTTAGACTTAACCTAAACTTCCTGTGTTTCAGTTTGAACCCATCACCCCTTGTCTTGTTGCTACAGTCCCTAATGGAGAGTCGCTCCCTAGCATCCTTGTAGCCCCCTTCAGACACTGGAAGCTGCTCTGAGGTCTCTGCACAGCTTCTCTTCTCCTGCTGAACATCCCCAATGTTCTCAGCTTGTCTCCATACAGGACATGCTCCAGCCCCTGATCATCCTTGTGACCTCCTCTGCATTTGCCCCAACAGCTCTGTGTCCTTTTCATGTTGAGGACACCAGAAATGCACACAGTGCTGCAAGTGGGGTCTCACACGAGAAGAATAGAGGGGAAAGATCACTTCTTTTGACCTGCTGGTCACACAAGGACTTGAAGCCTTTCTCCCTACAATCTTTTTCTTTCCTGGGGAGCACGTTGCCTTAGGGGAACTTCCACCAAGGCAAATTCTGAAGCCCTCAATTAGTCTTTAGCCAGTCATTATTCAAGTAGACTGCATTGTCTACTTTAAAGAGATGTGAAGAACAACCCTCTAACCTCTAGAGTTTGCACTTCATTAGGAAGAGTACAAACCAGCAGTAATAAGAGAGAAAAGAGTAAATCTCTATTTCCAAAGTAGCACTCACTACATTTAAACAGCTTCATAAAGACAACGCCAAAGCCAAATGGTTGATTAAATGAAATGAGATTAAATAAACAAGAGAAACAAAGGGAAATAGCAGCTAAGATTTGGCTGTGCCTGGTATTATTAGGGAGGGAAAAACAGTTCATTCAAATTTTAAGAAGGATGACGTTTGTCGCAGTGGTTTCATCTGGGCAGATCTGTTCTCTCCATGACACATTGCTGGATCTCCTCTTTGTGAAGCCAACAGGGAAAATCAGTGTTATTTTGCCAGCCCTGTGCTATGAAGATACTGGAACATATTGATGTGAAGATTTCCTGTTCGAGAGAGTACTCTGGGCAGTATTTATTTCTGCATATAAAGAGTTTTGTATGTCACAACACACTAAAGCCTGCTGAAGACATTTGTATCTTGATGTTCAAGCATGTCCATAGCGGGATGTCACAGGGGCAGGGATATATCATAGCACTAAATCTCCAGCAGATATTTTACTGATACCATTGTATGTGGGGAGTCAGATAGGGATAAAGTGAAACACCATCAGAACCTTCACCCAGGCTTAAAATTCCTGCTTTCTTCATCATGGTTTCTTAATTTATCTTCTCTATCTTCACATGGTGACTCCAGAGTGTTTATTCTTTTATGAATTGAAACAGGGGTCTTAGAATCATAGAATAGTTAGGGTTGGAAAGGACCTTAAGAAAATCCAATACCAATCCCCCTGCCATGCTCACGGACGCCTCACACTAGACTATGCCACTCAATCTCTGTCCAGCCTGGCCTTGAACACTGCCAGGAATGGAGTATTCACCACTTCTCTGGGCAACCCATTGCAGTGTCTCACCACCCTCATGGAAAAGAGCTTCTTCCTTATATCCAACCTCAGTTTTCTCTGTTTCAGTTTGAAATCATCACCCCTTATCCTGTCAGTACAGTCCCTAATGAAGAGTCCATCCCCAGCATCTCTATGGGCCTCCTTCAGATATTGGAAGGCTGCTCTGAGGTCTCCACGCAGCCTTCTGCTTCTCCAGGCTGAACAGTCCCAACTTTCTCATCCTATCTTCATACAGGAGGCTCTCCAGTCTCTTGATCATCTTCATAGCCCTCCTCTGGACTTGTTCCAACAGTTCCATGTCCTTTTTATGTTGAGAACACCAGAACTGCACACAATATTCCCAGTGAGTTCTCTCAAGAGCAGAGTAGAGGGGCAGGATCATTCTTCATTGCAGTATGTCCTCGCATGAAGATTTCTAGTTTACAGGCCTCCCTTTTCCCCTCAAACGCTCAGGAAATGTTACCAGTGGTCTATGCTATTCTTTCTCCAACTCATCACTATTAATTTAAGAGGAATCTGCCAGCATTGATTGGGAAAATACTCACATTAGCAGCACAAATGAACACAAAAGGAAAATCAAAATGGACAGCCAAGTGGACCAGGGTCCTCCACAACACTGAAGCTCCCCAATTCCTCTAGTTCTTAATAACCCCTGGGTTCCCATTCATCCTGTCTTCAGCTCCTTTCATGTCCATTGCCAGTTTAGCAAGAAGCAGAGAAGGCAGTAATGCCCTCAGGATGTGCACACATTCACTGATGAACCAACCACCAGGCCAAGAAGAGGTCATTTTGGTTTTCATGCTGAAACTCTGCCTTGTACAGACCCGCAGGTGTAGTCTGCTGTACATTTCTAAGAGCAACTTCTTGGCATCTAAGTTATTCTTTCAGTCTCATTGAAACTGGCAAGGAGATGGAAACAGTATTAGGAGGGAGAAAGAGGACTGACAGTGAGCTTAGACAGATAACAGCTACAGTGTGCTCATGCTAAAAGTGAGAATCAAGGTAAAGAACCACTGCTGAAATGTATCCAAAGGTTTAGCTACCTGTCAGTCCATATTTGAGTGCAGTTAAATGGATTTGAATCAGTCTAACTTCCAGCTGGATGCTATGATGTGATGCCTGCAACTGTAGACAAAGAAAGGCCTTCTCCAGTCTGCTCCCAACTAGAACAGGTTATCCTGAGAAGTTGTGAATGCCCCATTCCTGGAAGTGCACAAGACTAGGTTGGACAGGGCTTGGAGCAGCCTGATATCCTTGCAATGTGGTAAGTGGGGTAAGTGGGAAGGTGATGACTGATCTTTGAACATCCCTCCCAACCCAAACCATGCAGTGATTTGATGTGAGCAAGTCACCCTATTCTCTCCATATAGGAAGTGGAGCCTGGGGATAATGCCTATAATAGCTCAGGTCACAAAATAACTTTTACAGATTTCCCATTGACTGTATCTGCAGCATTAATACTTTGCTTATAGAAAGACCTGCATTCTGAATACATATGTTAAGTTGCCTTAACATGTCATGTAGCGCCACTTCAAAACACTGATGACAGTCCAGAAGGGTGCAGGTCTTCTATAGGTTCTATATCATCTCTGACAGCCCTGTGCAGATGTCTTGGATCCCAAGAGTGTAAAACTTTCCATATATTCGCAAGTGAATCCCATGGTGGAACCTAGCTGAGATGTGTCATATACACAGCACCTAAAGTTTTAATGGGCTAAAAGCTTTTTAGGCAGTGATAAAACCTTCCTGTCTTTTGTACAGTGCAAAGGCTGGAAGTTAGGATTGCTGATCTGCTCACATTAGTTTCAGTTGTGATAATAATAATAATGATGAAAAGAATTCAGATGTTCAAGTTCAGCCTTTTAGAGACTGTGACCACAAAGTCTAACAGTAAGAAACAGCCCCATCTGCTTTCCCATCTGAAATTAGCTGGAAATAGTCTTGTTAGCCATTTGGCCCAAGTGTGTCAGCTGAAACTGCTCCTGAACATATGCTTTTCAAAATATATTAGCCGTATTTTATAGGGGTTTGGCAAAACATTTTTCCATCACGATTTGCAAAGTCATCAAAACCTCAGCCTCCTTTGAAGAATGCACTGATTTCAATTCAGGGTTACTTGAAATAAAGCTTTTACATAATAAATTTTAGCATTTAGTTGTTAAGAGTTATTTTATTTGGAATATATTTAAGGCTACATTTTTATTCTGATTTATTTTATGGTAGAAGCTTATTTATTGCGTTCCCTTTTATTCTGCTTTTACGTTCGTGTTTAATTTTATATTCGCTTTTCTTATTTTAATTCCATATTCTACAGTTTTATCCAGTAAAAAATGAAATACTGTAAGTCAAAAAAAACAAATGTTGAAAGTGTTTTAGTGAGATATATCCTCACAGTCCAAAAATGTAATGCTTTTTTAAATGCACATGCGAAGCAAAACTCAGAACATTTACATTGTATTTCAGATTGCAATGGGAAAAATCAGAGCTACTGAATTCCCCATAAAGCTAGGAGTCTGTAGCTCTACCAGCTGACTATATATGCTGCTGCATATATTTAATCACCCAAATATAAGTGTTTTTTAATACTACTGACATTGGTTATGTAATTAAAAACTGTTTCACATATATTTTTACTTTTGTGAATAAACACTCCATTTTGCTGTGATTTGTTTGAATTACATCATCATTATGCCTTCATGTTTGATATGGGATGTTGACACTCTATGGTTTTGAACCCTCTTCAGTCTGATTCCAGATACATCCTGCTTCTTGTTAGAACTAAAGAATGCACAGATACAGCATAAGCATATGTGGCATTTGCTATCCTTATCCTCAGGCTGAAAACATCGATTTCCTTGGTAAGGGAGAAGAAGCAGAACAATGCAAATGTTGTGAATTACCCACAAGCTGCAATCAGAAGAAGCAAAAGGCTGAAAACTACTACACACTAACAGTGTGAGAGATCTTTTCTTTGCTTGTAACTGCTCAGCAAATATTGAGTTGACAAACGCATTTGGTGAGGGTCAGGATTCATGCATCACCGCTGTTTTAACCAAAATATGTATAGTAAATCTATTTCATAGAATCATAAAATGATCACCCAGTTCCAAACGCCCGCCATGGGCAGGGATGCCTCACACTAGACCGTGTCACCTAAGGCTCTGTCCAACCTGGTCTTGAAAACTACCAGGGATGGAGCATTTACCACTTCTCTGGGCAACCTCTTCTAGTGCTTCACCATCCTTACAGCAAAGAATTTCTTCCTTATCTCTAACCTGAACTTCCCCTGTTTCAGTTTGAACCCATTACCCCTTGTCCTATCACTACATTCCCTGATGAAAAGTCCCTTCCCAGCATCCTTATAGCCCTCAGTTTATCCTTCCTTACACTGCTGTCTCAGACAAAACCCCTGAAGTACAGTAATCTGCTCTCTTATATTCCAATGAGCAGAGATCTGCTTTCCCTTATGATTGCTTTTTAATGTCTTTTCACTTCAGCAGATAGACCTGACGTCATTAATCCTGTAGTTATTATATTTTGAGAGGATTACTAAACACATAATTGATATCAGTTTTCCTTTCCGTTATAGATTTGGGAAGTTTGGTGGTATTTATAGAAGCATTTTCTTCCATGTATTCTGTGAGACAAGAGAACAAATCTGTCTTGTTTCATTACCTCAGGCAATGTTGATGTGTTCTTTGGTTTGCTTTTGCTTTCCTTTTCTGGATATGGAAGATTGTTTCATAAAACTCTAAATTTTATGCAGATATTAAAAGGCTTATAAAGTTGAGTGCTGAGAAGAATCGATGCAGAAAGATGTCAAGGAAAACCACTTCCAGTTGACAGGCTATTACAACGGCTCTTCCATTCTCACTCCTTTTTCATGCACACTAGTGAATCCTCTTTATGTTTTCTTCCTTCAGATATCCTTTGAAATTCCCTGTTTCCCAAATCTGATCAGTAGAGATAACATCAATCATTCTGACACTACTACAATGAGGATCTCAGGCAGACAGCCACTGTAGACATTGTATGTGAACTCATGCTGGAGTTGCATGCTCATGCTGGAGTTGCATGGCACTTTCCATCCAACATGGGCAAGTAGTAACAGGCAAGGTTGGACCTGATATCAGTGCCTGCACTATGTGTCCTACACCTTGGGGAAAGAGACTTCCTTGTTTCAGATGCGTATAGGTTGGATGAGACAGGTGGGAAGTAGGCTCTGATACATCCACAGTATGTCTAATGGTAAATACTGAGGCTCTTTTTCTACTCCTCCAGCAAAGCCCAACTCTCCATACAAGGGTTTAACTTATAATGCAGAGCTGGCTGTGAAGGAGGCAGCAGGGTGTGTGCAAACCCCATTGCAAAACCCTCCATGATCTGCTAGATCTCTTCTTAGAGTCATTTGCAAAGGTGCGCCTCTATATTCAGCAGTGAGAAAAAGGGGAAAGGAGGCAAAAAAAACCCATCAAAACAAGTGCCAGACCCTCAAAGCAGAAGGCATATTGAGCAGAAGCAGCTATGCTCATTGCAAAAAAACACCTTTCCACAGCTTAGAGGCTCAGCAAAGACTGTCTAATGGAAGCAGCAGGGCTTCCAGCAGCAGCAAGGACAGCTTAACACAAAGGTTATATGTGTCCTCTCTTTCAATCTGATTTTCCAGCCTGAGGAACGGACTCCCAAATGAGTTTGACACGTTTCAGTTTCCACATCTCAAAACCAAGTTATTCACTACAGTTGCTTTTTGCTCCATTTGATCAACTGGCAATATTTTCCCAGGACAAGCTGGAATCACCTGCCCACAGGAGGAGTCCTCACACACGGCACTCAACTGTGCACTGATTCGTGGGCACTGCTGACTTGGGTCCTAAGTGGGTGCAAGCTGGTGTCCTGAACTGTGGAGGACCAGAGCTATTAACACTGATTTGTATCCTACCTCACCACACAGAGCTACATATTTGGACTCTCCTCAGCACGTTGGAGATGTCCTAGGTGCTCTGAACCATACTCAACTGTTCTTCACAGGAATAGTGAGCATGCTTTTACATTTGCCAGTGTTAATTTCCCATTTTCTTGGATTTGGTAGGTGGAGGCTGGTCATAAATGTTTCCATTGCACTGAGTACGTGCATCCTATTTTGCTCTCTTCTACCACCTCCTTTGCCTTGGTTTTCATCACCTTTAAGAGTATTTGGACCATGGAGAAACCCAACCAATCTCTCACCATGCGGCCACATTGTCAAGGGACAGTTTTCAATTTCCGTTGTAGCCCTGGTCCCTTAGGGGCAATATAGATGTGTCCTTCTCTAAAGGGGATTTAGGAAGGCAAAACCAGAGAATCATAGAATCATTTAGGTTGGAAAAGACCTTTAAGATTATCTAGTCCAACCATTAGCCCAGCACTGCCAAGTCCACCACTAAACTGTGTCCCTAAGCATCACATATCCTTAAATAACTCCGAGGTCCTAATCCATGACCCAACAAATGGGGGCAGCCCATAACATCTTTGGAAGAAAGTGTAAATTCACTTAAAAGCTGTGCATATTGGATTTTAAATCCTATGAGTTGGTGACTTTTACTCCTTATAATAGAAACCCTTGTATCATGCACAAGACATTTGTGTCCTGAGTGGTGAAGCTACTGGTAAATCATCTACTTAACTAAGGGGGAGGCCCACCATTGGAAAACAGTAATAAATCATCCTATGATTTAATATCTGGATTTAATTTCACACACATGCAGCACAAAAGGGGAGGAGGGAAGATGGACAATTAAGAAACTCCTATTTTGTTCCAAAGCAATCAAGCAGCATGTAATGAGAACCAGCAGGGACAGGTATTCAAGGAAGCAGAGTGCTTTCATGCATTCAGCTCTGGAGGTCCCAACATAATGATGTGGATCTGTTGGAGGAATTCCAGAGGAAGCCATGGAGATACCGCATGGGCTGGAGCAGCTCTGCTCTGGAGCCAGGCTGAGAGGGCTGGGCTGGGGCAGCCTGGAGAAAGCTGCTTAAGGGGAGACTTTAGAGCAGCTCCAGTGCCTAGAGGGGCTGCAGGAAACCTGGAGAGGGGCTTTGGACAAGGGATGGAGGGATAGGACAATGGGAATGGCTTTAACTGCCAGAGGGGAGATTGAGATGAGGTTTTAGGCAGAAGCTCTTCCCTGTGAGGGTGCTGCGGCACTGGCACAGGGTGCCCATAGAAGTGGTGAATGCTCCATCCCTGCAGTGCTCAAGGCCAGGTTGAACAGAGGGGTTTGGAGCAAGCTGCTCTAGTGGAAGGTGTCCCTGCTCATGGCAGGGGGTTGGAACTGGATGAGCTTTAAGCTTGCTTCCAACCCAAACTATTCTGTGATTCTATGAAAATGAATTGGTGGAAAGCATTTCCTCTATGTTGCTGATAGCTCCACCCAGATGACTTCGTGTTGCTTCACTGATTACATTTCCACTTCCAAATTCGTCTGCCTAAGGGAAGATCCACGCTACAGCCTCATCCATGCTGTCACTGGGAGCAGTCCTTGGAGGGAAGTATTGCCTCAACTACTGCAAGTTTTTTCTTGGGAGGTAACGAATGAGTTGATCCCAAGAAATAAAGTTCAGGACTGCAGCCATATTTGGAGATACCGGAGTTGGGAGTAAACCGAGGAGCTCAGTTATTTGATGGGGAAGAACCTCTTATCCTCCCATGTGATTGACCCATTCATCCACCATTAGCACAGACAGTGAGGGATAGGAATTACTGTATTTATTCAGAAAGAGGTCCTGCAAATAGCCATAGGGTGAATGAACCAGAGGGGCTCCCTCTCCTCACTGTCTCACAGGAAGATTTTACCTTCAGAAAAAGAACATTACAAAACATCTTCATCTTATTTCCCCCTGCAAGATGTAAAATAAAACTGCTTAAGTATATTTTTTTCCTTATAAACCACTTCATTGTTCCCTGCCAAGGCGGAGTGGAGAAGGCCGAGGCTTGAACAAATTAAAATCTCCAGGTATCTAACAGTCATTTCAGCTTCTCTGCATGGTCCTTTGCGTTACTGGGGTTTCTACAGCTGGGCTGTTGTTTCAGTTTTATTCCTTGAACAGAACCAGCAGAAACGCTCAACAGTGAGATGAAGTAAGGGCTTGTTCAAGCAGCTTTTGGTGGGAAGGGCAAGATGACCACCAGCTCCTTGTGTGTTATTTGGAATCATAGAATAGTTTGGGTTGGAAACGACCTTAAGAACATCCAGTTCCAATCCCCTGTCATGGGCAGGGGCATCTCACACTAGACCATGTCTATTCATTTTCTATAACATGGAGTATTGTGTACAGTTCTGATGTCCTAAACATGAAAATGACATGGAACTGTTGGAACAAGCTCAGAGGAGGCCATGAGGATGGTGAAGTAGGCTCAAGCACCTCCCACATGAAGACAGGATGAGAACATTGGGGCTGTTCAGCCTGGAGAACACAGGCTTCATGGAGACCTCAGAGCAGCTTCCAGTGTCTGAAGGAGGCCTATAGGAATGCTGGAAAAGGACTTTTCATTAGGGACTGTAGTGATAGAACAAGGGATGATGATTTCTAACTGAAACAGGGGAAGCTGAGGTTGGATATAAGGAAGAAGCTCTTTACTGTGAGGGTGGTGAGACACTGCAATGGGTTGCCCAGAGAAGTGGTGAATGCTCCATTTCTGGCAGTGTTCAAGGCCAGGCTGGACAGAGATTGGGTGACATGGTCTAGTGTGAGGTGCCCCTGACCATGGCAGGGGGCTGGAAGTGGATGATCTTAAGGTCCTTTCCAATCCAAACCATTCTGTGATTCTATGATTCTATGATTTTAACATATTCCAATTTTCCAGTCCCACTACTTCTGCTTGAACCACTTTCCAGACTAGAAAATGAACAGGAGCTTCTGGTTCAGAGTTCCCACCAGCTAGTGGATAGCTTCTGTGTTCAGCAACTACCCACTCACATGATGTCTGAAGCTGTATGCATATTATTCCCTTAAGTACCAGGCATGTTCCTATAGATCTAAATTCAGCTCAGAATTTGCTGTGGTTTGTGCAGCGATTAACGGAAGGTCTGAGCTTATTTTGTGCTGCCGGTGCTGTAATCAGTTTACTTGGGGATTGTCTTCTGGGATTAACAACTTTGCAAAGACGGTTACGTCAGATACAGTTCCCAGAGGTACAAATGCCATTTTTGACATGATTAACTGAGGAAGGTTGCAATTATAAATAGACATATATGGGTCTGGCAGGAGCTAAGGAACTGTGTAGCAAAGGGATGCTCAAAGCCTTTTTTCACCCTGGCTGATTGACAGTTTATGTCACTCTTGCGAGCAGTGTGTTTCTTGAGCATTGCCCATAATTTATTGAACTCCTGAGACCAGGTCTTTTGCCAATGTAAGTTTAGATCTGTGCCCAGTTTGCACTGGGGAAAGCCAGTTGATATCTTCACACCAAAATATTGCTTGTTGCATTGCAAATTGCCTGATACTTTAAGCAGAGATGAACTCCAACTTATTCCATTGCTGTTACACCCACTTTCATGTGGTGTGAAGCACAGCAGATTTCAGGATATTTCATTTTAGAGGGCTGAATTTTAATGAGAGTATCTGTTAACCTCTGCAGTCCCAGCTATAACAGACATACTGTGATTCAATACAGACCCACTCTGACAACTGCCTGGTCTCCCCAGAGAAATTCCTGCCTGTTAAGAGCAATAAGAGGACTATAATGTCTCCTGGGTTGTTCCTTAAGCACCATATAAAGAAGTCTTGCAAGATAACACTGTTCCTCTGGGTATGGGCAATTGATAATCTGAGCTTTATAGAGTAGGCCTTTCTCTCACTTTTGCTACTTGGAAAGATCTGCATCTAGTTCAGAACCCTTACTGGGACTCCCAGAGGGCATTATATGTGTGTCAGCTGATATATAGATAGAGAATGTAGATAGAGAGATAGAGATAGATATTCAGCTGCACGTGAGCTGAAAGAGCCTTTGGAGGTGCCCATCTATATCCACTTGCTATGGAGGAAACCTAGATAACTAGTTCAGACATATATATATATACCTAGCATATAAATATACATATATAAGGCTCAAGTTGAATTAGATGTGACCCACAAGACGAGAATTGCACTCCAAGACCCAGACAATCCTTTTCCACCCCTCAGACCTGGTCTTAGCATGCTCTTCAACTCCAGTTACTGATCCAGAGTTTGCATGAGCTGGGATCGTGGTCCAAAGCCCCACTGATTCAGTGCATGCCCACAGTGATCCTTCACATCCTTCCAAAAGGTTTTATAAAAAGGTTTTGAATGAAGGATTTTGTATCAAACCATTTTGGGGACCTCTGTCTGCAACAGAAAACATCCACTGCCATTTAGTTATGAAAACACATCTCATAATGGACCTGGGTGTAGGATGAGCTTCTGTGCTCTTCTGCAAACAATAACAGCACCTTATACACAGATAAAAGGAAATGTAGGAGTAAAGGAAGCTGCCCAGCCTATGACAGAGACGCAACAACTTCACAGAGCCTTTTTTCTTGCTTTTTCACTTCCAGGTCACTTCCTGGACCTTTATGCACATTTTCTTCCATCAGATTTTGCTTCAGCCACAGTAAGAAAAGTACAAACAAAACTGGATGGGCAGGGTGATGCTGCTGAGCAGAGCACGCTATTTCTGACAGGATCCTTTTAAACTTGGGCATGGCTCTGCTAGCATTATTTATACTTTATTTACCAAACTCCTTCTGACAGCAAACACAGCAACTTTTCTGCCCTCCTCTCCAATACTCGGCAGAAGGATTCATGCAGACAGAACTGCAGTGCCTACTGACTGGCAGAAAATGTGATGGGAAAGGGTGTGAATCCTTGTTGTTAGAGGAGTAGAAGGGGAAAAGGAGAAGTAATGTGTGTTTAAATATCTTCAGAGGCTCCTTCATCAGAGACCCCTGCAGATCCAACGTCCTGGGTTGAGCAGTGGTTTCTCTTTCTTAGTAGCTGGTGCAGTGCTATGTTTTTGACTTTCGGCCTGGGAACAGCGCTGATAACACCGATGGTTTCAGTTACTGCTCAGTAATGTTTACTCTGACCAAGGACTTTCTGAGTCTCATGCTCTGCCAGGGAGGGGGAGAAGCCAGAAGGAAGCAGAGACAGGGCACCTGACCCAAACTGACCAAAGAGGTATTCTATACCACAGCATGTTATGCCCACTGTATAAACTGGGTGCAGTTACCTGGAAGGGTTAGATCACTGCTCAGGTCAGGCTGGGTATCGATTGGCGGTTGGTGAGTGGTTTTATTCTCTTCCGTTGCTGTTTTCTCTTATCATTATTATTATTGGTGGCAGCAGCAGTGGTTTGTATTATACCTCAGTTACTGGACTGTTCTTATCTCAGCCCGTGGGAGTTACATTCTTTTGATTCTCCTCCCCATACCTCTGAGAGGGGTGGAGGGGAGAGGAAATGGTGGGGAGCAATCGGTTGCGTGGTTGACTGGACTTAAACCATGACATCCAAATGGGGAGAAGGTTGTTTGGAGGCCTCAGGGCAGCTTCCAGTACTCAAAGCAGGCTACAGGGATGCTGGAAAGGGACTCTTCATCAGGGACTGTAGTGATAGGAAAATGGGTGACAGGTTCAGACTGAAATAGGAGAAGTTCAGGTTAGATATAAGGAGGAAGTTCTTTACTGTACTGGTGGTGAGGCACTGGAATACGTTGCCCAAGAATGTTGTGAATGCTCCTTCCCTGGCAGTGTTCAAGGCCAGATTGGACAGAGCCTTAGGTGACATGGTCTAGTATGAGGTGCTCCTGCCCATGGCAGAGGGATGGAACTGAATGTCCTTTAGGTCGTTTTCAACCCAAACCATTCTGAGGTTCTATGACAATGGTGCCTCACACTGGGTGAATAGACTGCCTTCTTCTAATTCAAGCTTTAGTGGCCCACTTAGAGGTGGAACACACCATCTGTTTAGCAACACAAAGCAACACCAAAAACACAATGCCAGGCAGCAAAGAGAAATTCTGCATAGGAATGAAATGGCTGGGGGAACTGGAGCAGGTAGGATGTAATTTCTCAGCAGGGTGCAACCACAGCACCTGCAGCAGCACCATTCATCCAATAAAAAGTACCATCTGTTTTGCTGAACTCAATAGCATCATGAGCATCATGGTATCTACCAGGTACCTTGTAGAAAAAATAGCATGAAGGTGGTGCACCCCAAAACAGGTCCCTAGCATCCTTCTCCCCCAAGTCTTTGGGTTCCTTCCTGCAGATTCATCATGCAGTGCTTCAATTAGCTCCTACAACAAGCTACTCCATGAGCTTTTATGTGAGAGAAATTCTTCTAATCATAGAATCATAGGATATGGAATGGTTTGAGTTGTAAAAGATCTTAAGATCATCCAGTTCCAACCCCCTGCCATGGGCAAGGATGCCTCACACCCTGTCCATAGCAGAAATGTTATGTCACTTTCAGCTTTGAAGGTTAAATTAAATGAACATAATCCAAGTAAAACCATACAGAAAGAGCAACATGAATCATCACTTTAGCATAGAACAGCGATGAAGACTCATGGGCTCAGCAGTTTTCTTACCAAACTTTCTTAGGTCTTTTCCTCTATAAGATGCCAACATCAACACATATTTCCCACAAGGACTTTTGGCCTCCTTGTACATATAATTACGGAGTAAGTATGAACAAGGCAAAGAAAAGTCACAGAAATGTCATTAGAAGTCTTTCAAAGAGTTACCATATCACTGAGATTGCTTAAAAGTTAGGCTAAGGATGAAGGAGATATACAGAGCACAGAGGTATGATTTTGATGGGTACCTTTTCAATGTGGACTGTATCATCTTACCCCAAGAGTGACATTTAAACCTAGTGAAAATGGTTGGCATATATCTTTCTTTGGCATATTCAGACCACTCCCACAAATCACCTCCAATTAAACATTAATTAGCTCCAAAATATCAGTCCTTCTGCTGCTTATTTAAAAGGATGTACTGTGGGCACTGACAAAATAGCTCAGTGTGACTTACAAACATAAATGCACTCAAACCTGGTATCTAACACTGCACGGAACAAAAGAGAACTGACATGCTGGTGATCATAGTTCCAGCCCTGAAATAACACTTCCACTGCTGTAATTACACAGTAATTTGAGTCTAACACACATTTGTTGTTCCCCAGAAAAACAAGTGTAAGACTTTCCTTTCTCCTTCAAGTTTCATCACGGTGAAATGTAAATCCTTATGTGGATATGTTACTGCCTAGTTGAAGGAAAATTACCAGCAAGTATGGAGCAAAATGAAGCTTTGGTTGCACTAAAAATGCCATTGCAGTTTCCCTCTCCCTCTCCCTTCCCTTCCCTTCCCTTCCCTTCCCTTCCCTTCCCTTCACTCCCCTCCTCTCCTCTCTTTTCTCCCTCTTGTTCCCCAGTGTGTGAAATTCCAGATTACTGGAATTTCAGCCAGACCTGGCACTTCTTGCATTTAAAAACCACGATTACTTTGGGTATAAGGGGCACTGGTAGTTACAGTGCAGCTTTTGAAATCAAAGAGCAAAACAGTGACTAGTGGGTTTTGAGACAATTCCACAGCACTCACACAAGGATGGGACAGTTGGCTGATATGTTAACCAAGACAGGGAATGCTGGAGGACACTGAAGATTGTTTATCTATAGCACTAGGTCACTACAATGGATGCTGGTATGGTTTTTGCCCTCTAGCAACTACCACCACCCCTCCAAGCTCGTTCTTTGGAGCTGATGCTTCTTCTAGGAGGCCATGTAGCAGTGAGACTTGAAGAGTCAGGAGTTTCTTCTGTTGCCGTGGTCTGCATCCCTCCTGAGCTCAGCATAGCAGTAATTTTTTCTCCTTCTTGGTAGTTGGTGCAGTGCTGTGGTTTTGATTTTGGCCCTGGGAACAGCACTGAAAACACCAGTGCTTATTGTTACTGCTTGGTAATGCTTTGGTCTGACCAAGGACTTTCTGATCCTCGTGCTCTGCCAGGGAGGAGAGGAAGCCGGGAGGAAGCAGAGACAGGGCACCTGACCCAAACTGACCAAAGAGGTATTC
>JASSUY010031970.1:25209-35868 GCA_032466535.1 Forpus xanthops | reverse complement strand
TCAATCCAGGTTGGACACAGGGCTTGGAGCAAGCTGCTCTATGGAAGGTGTCCCTGCCCATGGCAGGGTTGGAGCTGAGGAGCTTTAAGGTCCCTTCAACCCAAACCAGGCTGGGATTTATTCTGTGATTCTATGAGTTCCTGGAAGCCGAGGAGGTGACCCTGAGGGCAACTGAGGGACACAGGGCAGCGGAGCGGGTGAAGGAGCTCCGGAGTTAGTGAGATCAGCTCCCACCTGAGACCGCGCGGATGCTTTGGTGTCAGTCTGTGGGGACACTGAGGAAAGCTGCCCGGGAGGCCGGGGCGAGCAGCCGGCCTCAGGCATGGCGGGGGTCAGAGCCGCCGCTAACGCTGGTCCCTTCCTCTTGCAGGAGAGCCCTCCCGGTGGTCCTCATCCCACTGCGACTGCTGCTGCAAGAACGGCAAAGGCGACAAGGAGGGGGAGAGCGGCACGTCCTGCAACGAGCTGTCCACGTCGAGCTGCGACAGCCAGTCTGAGGCCAGCTCCCCGCAGGAGACCGTCATCTGCGGCCCCGTCACCCGACAGCCCAACATACAGACTCTGGACCGGCCGGCCAAGAAGGGACCGGTGCAGCTGCTGCAGCAGTCCGAGATCCGCAGGAAGAGCGACCTGCTCCGGACTCTCACCTCCGGCTCCCGCGAGTCCAACTCCAGCAAGAAAAAGGCGGTGAAGGAGAAGCTCTCCATTGAGGAGGAGCTGGAAAAGTGTATCCAGGATTTCCTCAAAATCAAAATCCCAGACAGGTTTCCGGAGAGGAAACATCCCTGGCAATCCGAACTGCTGCGGAAGTACCACCTATAGGCTCAGGGCGGGGGAAGCACGCGACCTGCTCACCCTTAGAGCAAGGTTCTAAGTGATACGAAAATAATTCCCAGTGGTTATTCTTTGTTAGGTCACAAACGAAACAGGATTCATCTCTATAGTACTGCCTAATTCGCCTCTTTCACCTTAACATTTCTAGTCCTAGGGCAACGCGATTTTTCCAGTTGTGGAAGCACAATGACAAACGCTTTTCTTTGTAAACTCTGAGTCTTACACAAGCTGAATACCTTAAGGGCACATCCATGCCGAGGGCAAGGGATGCTCAGTGGGGACGGGAGGCCGCTGCTGCTGGTGGATGTGGCCCACGGGCAGGCACTGTCCTGCTCCGCGGCTGCTGCCTCCCACTGTCTCCTCATAGTGCACAGTTTGGAGGGATGTACACTGCTCACAGAGACAAGCTATGCCATGACAGTTTACCTTAAGCATGTGTATATATATATGTGCATATATATATGTGTGTATATATATCTCTGTGTATATATATATGTATATATATATCAATATATATTGCTTAAAGATTTTTTGGCTCTCTCCTTGTAACTGCACTTTCTCAGAAAAGAGCATTTTTTAGCAGTCTGTGGATGTTCTGTTTCTTCTTCAGGTCTTTGAGGGTTGAACAGTAGAAAACCCATCCCACGGGCCCTCTCCTCCCCCTCTTCCCTCCCCTTCTCTGAGACACTGTAAACGCATTTCAGTGGAAAGCAAGGAGCAGTGTGTGGGGCTTTGTTGCTGTCAGCAAAATATTGCATTTGTTCTTGCTGGTCTTGCTCCCTCTGTGTCCTCCCTGCGCCTCTTGTGTTTCTGAAGGCTCTCCGGTACCAGTGGGTTGGATGTGTGCTGATCCCAGTTGGAAAGCTGTAGGAATTCCGCCGGTGCTGGTGAGGACGGTGGAGTGCTGCAGGCGTGCCAGGCATGCTTGGCCCCAGCTCCTGCACAGAAGCCATTCCAAGGGATTACATGAGCCATGTGCAGTGCAGTGACTGGCAGGGGATCCTCGCTGCGGGATGGGAGCCATGCACGTTTCAGGAGGCAGCAGAAGCCCCAGGAGGAGGTACCCATGTTCCCATCCCCGCAGATACCCCCTTCTGTGCCAGTCCCATCCACAGCGGTGGCAGGATGGGAGCCAGCAACCATGCTGTGAGCCATGGGCACGGCTGGTCCTGCATGGACCAGATCCTGCAGCCCCGGGGTGCAGAGCCTGGGGAGGGGGAGCAGTGGGGTGCAGCAGGCTGTCAGTGCCAGGTGATGCCTGAGCAAGGGCCGGAGGGTGCTGGGTGGTTGCAAGTGACCCAGGGCTGAAAGGCAGTGCAGTACAGGCTGGGGATGAGCTCAGGCTGCCGAGCTGCGGAGAGTGATGGGAAGATGAACTACTGCAGTTACCTGCTTTGTCCATAGCTGAGTACACAGCAGCTGCGGTATTAGAGGAGAATTGTTTGTTTTCTAAAGGCACAGGAAGAAGGAGATATTTTATATATATGTAAAAATATGGGAAGGGATAGTGTGGCACTTTAACTTCTCTAGTGTCCTGCACGTGCCAGGGCTTTCCCCCTCTTAACTTTCAGAAGCTGCTATGGGAGGTGCAGTCAAGTCTGCACAGGTGATTTCTGTTCTCTTCATGCAAGATGATGTCTTCATCCCTGCAGGGCTCCATCGTGCCTGCACACCTGGCTGGGACACTACAGGGACCCTGGTGTTGTGTCTGCATGGGCAGAGGTTCATGCCCACCACGCCATGCTTATTGTGAGATGTGGATTTTACCAGCAGAAAAGGAAGCAATACTTGTCCAGAGGGATGCATGGCATGAGCGGCTGTGGGAAGGGGGAAACCTCCCCAGCAGGCATCTCCCAGTCTTTGAAGTGTGGGGCTTGATGTGGCAGCATGGCCTCATCTCTGCTGAGGCCTTACACACGAGGACAGTGCTGTTTCTTGCAGTGAGCATGCAGCATCGGTAACAGAGTGAGGTTGTGAAGCAGGGGCTGACCTGGGGAGCGCAGGGCTTGGTGAGAAAACGCAGCACTTCTTGGGATCGGGCTCTAGAACCAGTTCAGGCCTGGAAGTGGTGCAGCCCTCTGCTCAAAAGGCTCATTCTCACATGGAAATCAGTGCTTTGCACAAGGTCCATGGATTCGGCTGTGCTCAGATATTTGTTGGTTGGTTTATGGTATTTTTCTTTTCCTACTCAACATTTCCCACATCTCCCCACCCCCTTGGTATCGAGCAAACAAAACCGGGGGACCCACAGGGCTCCCCCTCAGTTTCCAGCTGTGTGGTTTGGGATGGGTCACCCCTTAGCAGCAGGCTGCAGCTGAAACCTTGTGCTTCCCACCACACCAGATCATCCCCTTCTCAGTGCCACACATTCCGGGGCTCTAAGCTGTGTGATGGTGGGAGAACAGGCACCATGTGTGTGTGAGTGTGTGTATGTGTTCCAGTGACGTTCAGGGCGCACAGGATTGCACGATGATTAATAACTGTAGTAAAATTAGACCAAATGAAACGCGCCCGAATGGGCTTGATTTATGTGGCCTTCATGTCTTCAGTTTTAGATGAAACGGTTATTACTCTCCAGTGCTACAGAAATAAAGGTCTTAAACCGCAGTAATCACAGGCAGGTCCAACCTGCCAGGGACCACAACCAGGATGGGGCCGGAGGAGAGAGCATGCCTGGGCACGGGGGTACATGTGGGTGTTCATGCGCTCTTCTGCTGCTGTGTTATGCAGGGATCTCATTCTGGTCCAGCGTCATGTTGCAGTTGCTTCACAGGAGCTATGGGCTGTGCTTTGAGGCTTTGTGCTGACAGACTCGAGGTGGAAGAGTCCCTCCTGCCCAGAAACCCCTGGGCAATGGTGGGGAACCCTCTTCCCCTTTCCGGTTGGGCTCAGCCGCTGGATGCTGCACAGCATCCGTTACTGCAGCTCCAAGTCCCCTTCTCCCCCTCCTGTCCTTGCTGCTTTTCTCTGGACCACCGATACCCCACAGCCAGAACTGCACCCCACCGAAGAGCCACACTTTGGGCACCTTGTTCTGCCGCCTTCGGCTGCGCACTGGACCCTGCCCAGGGGCAGAGACAGGCACCATGGCCATGGAAAATGCTGCTCTCCTGAGCCCCTTAATTCACGTGTGGGTGGCAGCAGGTCAGGAAAGAGCAACCAGGCCTTGTGCCGGTGGCGATGGTCCTCCCCGTCCAGGCAGAGAGGTTTTCTTATCACAGGAGGGCAATAAGGAGTTAACTCCTAAAGACCTCTTCCCCAAAATAGTGCTGTGCACACATACATGCGTACAAGCCCATATCCGTACTTACAGTTGGGTACATGCACCGTGGCAGGAAGGCGCACACTCCTGCCTTCCTGGCATGGTTGTTCTCCCTTGTGTCAGGACGTGGCACCATTGACTGTTGGAAGGGGTGGGAGAAATTCCTGTACTAGGTGGGTATGGAAATGTTACAGCTGGAATAGGGTGATCAGGAAAGGTGGGAGATGGATGCAATGCAGAGGGGGGAATGAAGCTGGAATAGCAGGTTGGAGCTCTGGGAATATTCAGCTCAATTCTACTTTCTTTCAGTGAGAGAACCCATGTCTGTCCCTAGGACATTTTTGGTCACTTAGAGACAGCAAGCCAGAACAAAACTCAGTTAACAGAGTACTTTATTCTTCCTAAAATAGCTGGCAAGCGAAATGGGATTTGAGCTACTTTCCACACCCAACGAAGACCAAATCGAGCTTCTGTTGAAACTAATTTGACACTTACGTCGACTTCGGGGGGACCGAGACTCCCTAAACACCTCAAGAAAAACAGGCACACCAGTGAGGGTGAGGGGAAACCATTAAGGTCTAATAAAGATCACATCCACTTATGCTTCTTATCACTTCTGTGTATGGCAAAGAGGTCTGGTGTTCAGGGTGCTCTTGTGTGGCCAGTCTTTCATTGCCATGGTCTGCTCATAGTCTTGCTTAAGGCACTGAGCTGAAGGAGTGGGGGAGGCTGATGTACCCCTTTATGAGTGCACAGTGGGCGAGTGCCTTATGGGAGGGACCTGAGCATCAGAGCATCAGGGGGAGACCTGGGGAGAACATGGGATTTACACAGACCTGTGGGGACCAAATGACTTTATTTTTCCCTAAGTCACATGCACGCACCATGCAGAGGCCTCACAGCCCTCTGGAGAACGTTTTGGGGTTTAAATTCTACTTTTGTGAGTCCGTTTATTAATCTGTGGGCTGAAGGAGAAAACGAGGTTGATCTTATCGGCAATGACCATAGCACACAGAGCCCTTCAGCTGTACCTCACTGCTCTCCAAGCCCCAGGAAGGCTGGAGAACACCCCCCAAGTTCTCACCCTGGCCTGAAGCCCTTCCTACCATTGCGAGTACAACGTGGACTTGACTTGCAGAGTACTTTATGCATAAGCCCCCATGTGTATCATGGTCCAAGGTAATTGTCCAGTCTTATGGATAGTTTATGCCCCAGCGGGGTTTTGTAGATTAAAAGAACAAAAAAAGCACTTTTAAATTTAAATTATTTATATTCTAAAAAGACACTCTTTATTTTTCTTGGCAGCGATAGCACTTAGCTAAGGGATCAGTTTCTAAGGATGATATTACAGATTTTAAACTATAGCAATGCGAAAGCAAGCAGGACAAGGCAGAATTGGGAGCTGAGCAGGCAGAAGGTTCGGAGGAGGCGGCAGGGCCCGCAGCACCGGAGCAGGGGGGCTGGAGACGTCCTCACCTACTCGGGGCCTTGCTTATGTTACATTTTCCGACCTCATACAAGCACTCGATGACTTTGCCGAGGCTGAGTCAGTCTGTTGCACATTGACGTAGATTAAGTGGCACCCACTGAATTACCTCTCTACTTTCCAACGTGGTTCACTTGTACATACGTGTAATGTCAAACTGTTTACAGGTTCTTTTGTGCGTAATTGTGGAGAAAACAAAAAGTTTTAACTACAAATTTCAAGGAATCGATTTTATTGGAAGGTGTTTAAAGAAATGAATGTGCTTAATACAGTATAGACATCATCGGTAATGGTCTCACATGAATGCATGTATCTGTGTTGTCAGTCCCCACCAGTGAGGTTATTGGCAATATTCTGCAGTCTGTGAATAGCAAATATGCATCAACTACTGTGACTCTGACAAATATAACTCGGTAACTGTTTCTACTGTGGTATGTAAAAAAGAAAATAATCATGTAGCTTTTAGCCTGCTGTATTTCCATGGTACAAATAACGCCACAACAGAAAGAACAGCTTGGAAAACCCAACCGTGTCATAGTGACCTGTATGGAGTCATCCCTGCTATGGCACCTGCCAGGTACTTGTGATTCATCTGCTGAAAAATGCCTAGTTCTAGAGGCTGGGAGGTGCTGTCGGCAGAGATGACCTTGTGTTTGGAGTGCTGATGGGTGAAGAGAGCTGCTCGGTGTTCCTCATCCCCATGTGCTAGTTAGGTGTTACATAGCGTGCTGGTGAGAAGTGCAGCCATTAGTGTTGGGGTGTTGGAAACTGCAGCTAATTTGTGTCCTGCCATCCAGATAAATCAGTGCATCTGCACTGTAAGAGCACAGACAAGAATAAGTAAGTTGGTATCCTTCAACTATCATATACACACACATACATACATACACATACCTAGATACGTGCTTTCTTGCCCACTGTGATCTAGCATTGGTGCCTGTTGACCAGTTCCTGCAGGCTGGGGGTTACTCTCCCTAGAAGGTGATGGGGTTGTTTCGTTTATTTCTGGGCTGGGTTTAAAACACCATCTGATGGTCGAGGGTGAGATTCTTCTGCCTTCCTGTCCTGAAGAGAGATTCTCTGATTCCGGGATTTCAAAGTGCTGTCCCCAGCAGCAATCCTTCTGGAGAAGCCATCGCTGATCAGGGGCTACCTGCCAGGGTATTTCCAGAGATATTTTGAAATACTTTTATCCTGCGTTGTTCTACATAGGCTGGCTTCATTGCAAATGGAGAAAGCACAGGGCATGGCAGGAGAAGGATGCAGGGGGAAAGTTGGGATATCCCTTCTGGAGGTGGAGAGCTGTCCCCATGCCATCCATCCGCAGATGATGCCTGGTGAGCAGGCTCGACACTCCTGCAGGGCTGCTGCAAAGGTGAAGAGGGAATGGCTGCCATGGGTGGGAGGAAGCCGTTTGCTGTCCTCTCTGCCAGCAGTGCTGTCCTTGGGATGACAGGCTCATCAGCTGGGTTTATTGTCACAGCTGCTTCCCTTCTGCAGCGTCACTGGGGAGGGATCAGGGCTCAGTGCTGTCTGGCTCGCATCACTCTTCTGCCCCCATATGCAGTATCCCCACTCAAATTGGGAAGCATCGCTGCAGGCTGGGTCTGAAGAAGCCGGAAACCAGGTACTGCTCATTGGGGGCTGAGTGCCCCAAGTGACTCTAATTTCATTTTAATCTGTGGCACTTCGGTGTTCTTCAGAAGCCTTTTCCAGTGACCCCTTCCCAGGAGGAGGTGAGAGGTCCCTGCACTGCAGAGCTCTCCCCATATGTCACTTCCGCATGCAGGGATTTGGATGTTAGCAGTGTCTGCACAGACATACGGAAGGCAGAGCTCTGCTGGAGGTGCAGGTTCCTCAGATGGCGAGCAGGGTTCTCGCACTGCTCCAGCCTGGAGATGGACAGCACTGGAAGCTCTGGAGCCACAGGAGAACGCGATTCCCACCCCGGACGTCTGCCTCCTGCATGGGTGGCTGCATGGCAGGACCTGCAGGGCCAGCAGAGAGCTCTGCCGGCCCCACGCTGCTGTCCCGGCTCCAGAGGAGCCCATGTGCCCGGAGCCGAGGAGATGAGGTGTCCATCCTGAGGCCTTTGTGGCTGCTGGATCCTGCCGGTGCTGGCTGAGCAGGGGATCTTAACGACAGTTTGGAACAAACGAAAAACAAGGTTGTTTTTAATGTGAAACTACAAGAGTCGTTTTGTCCAAGCTGAAATGAAAGAAACGCTTCAAGCAACAAAGAAATGAGCAACGATTTCTTATACCCATTTTTGCTCTTTTTTTTTGTTTGTTTGAATTCAGGTTTGAACTGAAAAATGAGAACTGAAGTTGAAAGCCCTCCCTTGTGGAGCAGCCGCGTGGTCATTGTCACACACTGCTGCATCTCCCCCTCCCACACAGGCATCTCCCAGCCTCTGTCCTGAGCAGGGCTCAGCACCGCGCTGCCCGCACGCCTCTGCGGGCAGGAACCTGCACACTGCTGTTCCTGGCACTTGTGACTAGTGCCTGGTCCTCCTGCCATGTCAGGGCAGTGGGTGCTCAGGTTAGAATACCTCTGAGATAGTGCAGGTTACAACACCTGGATGATAACTACTGAGGATTTAATTACCTTCCCTACTCAGCACTGTGCGATGTGCACGAGAAGCAGGAGAGCTTTCCTTTGGTACCAGTTGATATGAGAAAATAACTTTAATCTGCCTTACAACTATATAATTAAAGGAGCTTATATAGAGAGAAATATATATATATACACACACATATGAGTGTTTCTTTCCCTTGATGATGGAGTTGCAGTGGCTGGGGTGGGTAGCACCAGGCCAGCTCTGTGCCACGCAGGTAAGTGGTGGTGTGAAGAATGGCACCACTTCATCCCTGTTCAAACCCTGTCAGAGGAGAGGATGCCTCTCCCCAGCTCTAATGCCCCAGTGATCAGCTGCCCAAGCACTTCCCGTTTGGAGAAGGTCTGGGATGGGGAGGGTGATGCCTCCTTGGCTCACTGAGCAGAGCAGTTCCCAAGGCAGGATGAGGCATCGCCATGCAGCATTCCTAAGCTTGGCAGGATTGGAAATAACATAACTGCTGTGCTCGCAGAGCAGAGGGAATGCGGTGGAATTCAGTGGAGAAGGAAGATCCCTTCACTGTTGGTGGGACTGTGGTGTTCGGGATGCAGTCCTGCACCTCCCACCTCTCCCCACTGATTGAGGGCAGGCGCCGGGCAAGGAGGACCCTTCGGAAGGGAACTGAGAGGTGGAGGTTGTCTCTGAACACGAGCAGAGCACGGCAGAAGCTGGCTCCCTGCTCCACTGCTCTCCCCATTGCGGAGACCAGCCCCAGGCTCCATCACCCAGCATCTGCAGGGAGAGCTCTGTAAATACAGCAGGTTAAAAACTGGCAGAGTAACAGCGGATCTGTATTTAATGCAGATGTTTCCCATGTTTTGTAGTATTGTTTTATTGATAAATAAAAGTCAACCAAAGACAAAAAAGGCGTTTGGCATTTGTGTGACCTGCAGCAAGCCCACCGCATGCTCTTACAGAACCCGGATGGTACCTGCCCCTGCTCCAACCCAGCATCACCCCCTGGGTGGGGGCTTGGGGGGTGACCCCATCCTCGGGTGCTGGTCACTGCATGGATGATCCTCACAGCATCCAGGTCAGTGCTGGGCCTAGCACTGGGCTGGTGAGCACAGCCTGGGTCACACAGCCCAGGTTAATGGTTTGGGAGCTGTCTTTGCAAAGCTTTTCATTGGACAGACACCACTGACCCCCTGAACACACCCCTGTTACCTGGCCAGCCAAAGCCTGTGGAATCAATGAGTTCTGCATTGAAAGCAGGAAATGTCTCGTGACCATCCCAGTGCATCTTCCCTGAGCCCACCAGCACAGGGAGCTGCAGGGAGGAAGGAGGCTCTTCGTCCAAGGAGAGCACTGGGATATTGCATTTTATCTCTGAAAGCACACAGCGCCTCTGCTGTGGTTGGTCTGTGTCCTGTTCAAAGATTAAAAATAAGATACAGATGTTGAATTTCAAGACAAATCAGGATTTTCTGTCACGTAAGAAATAATAATAAACATTATATATATTATGCATATATAAAGGCTCCCAGTGCCTCAAGGGGTGACAAGAAACCTGGAGAGGGGCTTTGGACAAGGGCCTGAAGGGACAGGCCAAGGGGAACGGCTTTACCCTGCCAGAGGGGAGAGTGAGATGAGCTCTTAAGCAGAAGCTCTTCCCTGTGATGGTGGTGACAGTCCTGCTGTGCACCGGGGCTGCTGCTGTAACCATGGGTCATGGAGCAGGATGGGGATGACAGAAATATCCCTAATAGCTGACAGTGATCCCCAAATGCTGGGATTTTTAAAGCACCGCAAGACAAACACAACTTGAAGCCATTTGACTGCATGTAAATTAGCTGCTCCCAAAGATAAGCTTGAGAAAAATGGGTTCATCAGAGACTTGTTAAAATCACTAAAAGCATTAATACTGTAACACCTCTCTGTGCCACCAACCGGCATCTTTCCAGATGTGTTTTTATTATTATGCCCATTTTATGGGAGGAGAAAGCAAGGTGCAGCTATCAGAATCATTTTGCCCCAGAGATCACAGCAAACAGTAGCCAAGAGGTACTAAAACCATCTCATCTTATCGAGCTCGCAGCCAGGCATGCCTGTGCTGCTCCAGGCTGCCGAATCTAAAACCCTTTATCAGATTTTACTTAGTCTCTATTGAAGCAAAACGTTCCTGATTTCAAGATTTAGTGCTGGTGGAACCAGGAGGCGATGCCTGCACTCCTGAGAGAGGCCATTTACTGTGAAAGAGCTGGGCAAGCAGAGGATGCAGGAAGACCCTGCTTGGGATTTAACCCCTTGAACCGCCTGGGAAGCATTTAAAGAGCTCCAGGCAGTGCTGGGCTGCCCGAAGTTATTGAGTGCATTTCACTGTAAATGTCTTTCAGCAATGGACCCTCTGAGCTGCTGAGCAGAACATGAGGGGGCTCTTTGGGGGTGCTGAGCGCTGGCACAGGGTGCCCAGAGAAGCTGTGGCTGCCCTGTGTCTGCAGTGCTCAAGGCCAGGTTGGA
>JASSUY010031970.1:0-23842 GCA_032466535.1 Forpus xanthops | reverse complement strand
TGCTCTATGGAAGGTGTCCCTGCCCGTGGCAGGGTTGGAGCTGGAGGAGCTTTAAGGTCCCTTCAACCCAAACCAGGCTGGGATTCTGTTCCTGTGATTTTATTTCTGCATGTGCTCCAATGTCCCGGACGTCATCTGGACGCCTGAAATCCTGGAGGCTGGAGCGCTGGGTGCTGCTGCGCCCGTTCCATCTCCCTCTTCAGCAGCCAATATTAAATGACAATAAACTACAATAACAGATGAGCAGTAACAGATAAAGGGCTCCAGTGCATGTACATGCAATGTCCATCACCTTGGCTCTACCTCCAAGGATACATCCACGTTTCCTTCCCATGTGTTCAGCCACAGATATGAAATGAAGAGCCTGCCTTGGCACAGCCTCTCTCCAGGGCCCCTGAAAGGACACAGGCACTTGTGGGCACATATAAAATGTCATTTCTGCTTTCTCTCTGCTCCTGCATTACGTGCAGTTGTTATTAAGCTACTCTAATTATTTTTTAAAATCCAATAAAGACATCTAATATGTGTAATTTTAACATAATGCACTGGGAATACTGTGTGCTTTAGTGATATTACCGGCACTGAAAGAAATGGTGCTACTCATGTAGCTACGAGCTTTTCTTTTCACCATTAGCCCCAAAGAACAGGTCCTGATCTATTTGGAATTATTCATTAGGACCATTTCATCTGAGCTTTTATCTCCTTTGCCATAAAATGCTCTCTGTCTTACTGTGGGCGTTGTGAATGACCACAGTGTTTTGCTTATGTTCTGTTCTTGGTGGTGGAGGATGTATACATATATATTTGGTAGATAGATAGATAGAGCTGGGGTAACATGTGGTGTGTGGTTGGGATCATCCCATGCGATGGAGCCATGTGAGACAGAAATATTTTTCCTATTGCCACCCCGTTTCCCTCTGGCCTTCTGCATTAGTGACTTAATCCAACCAAAACCTGGGATTGCTGAAGAGAGCACAGGCTGAAACAGCATGGCTTTAAGTGAGCTGATAATGACTGCAGAGGATGCAGGCAAGGCTGCAGATAACAATAACAATGATAATAATAGTAATAATAATGCTGATGATGATGATGGAAGCATGCTTGCCAGCACTTAATGCAGCCAGGCTGCTGGCTATGGAATTACCTGGTTAGAGTGTGATGCACAACCTGAGGCTGTGCCAGTGAAGGTCAATACCCACACGTGCAGTAGTAGAAGGATTAAAATATGTCTGTACTATAATAATCCCTCAGTTAACAGCACTATCAGCCCAGAGGCACCCACCCATCCATTCTACCCAGCTGCCTGGCCTTGGGCCCATTGCTGTGCTGTGGGAAGCACAAGGCAGGGTGTCAGGCTCCAAGTTCTCCCATACCCACCATGAGGGTCCCCAGTGTGGGACATGGGCATGGGGCCACTTGATGTGCAGAAAGGAGAGAAGCGGCCCCCAGCATTGGGTCACCTCCCACCTGAGATAACAAGGACCAAAATCCATTCCTGTGTTCAGGGACCCATCTGCATCTCCCAAGCACTGGCAGCTCTTGCAGGAGAGATGTGGGATCCTTCTGCTGTTGCTCTGAGCAACTGGAGCTCATGGTGGGTCCCACAACCCCTGCGGGGTTATCAGAGAATTGGCACTGCTGTGCAGACTGTAGGAGGAAACCAAAGCAAAGCAAAGAAACCAAAGCAAAGCAAACGAACTAAACCAAACAAACAAAACCCAAAGCAAAGCAAACAAACCAAACCCAAACCAAACAAATAAAACCAACCAAACTGAACCCAACCCAAACCCAACCCACTCCAACCCAAACCAACCCCAAACCAAACCAATCCAAACCCAACCCAACCCAAACCAACCCCAAACCAAACCAATCCAAACCAACCCCAAACCAAACCAATCCAAACCCAACCCAACCCACTCCAACCCAAACCAACCCCAAACCAAACCAATCCAAACCCAACCCAACCACCAGGAAACCCCAAATAAAGCAAAACAAAACAACAGGAAAAAAAGAAAAAACCCAACCAAACCCAGCTCCCTCTCTTCTTTCATGACAAAATCCTTATTCAAGGGAAAACCGGTCCTTTGCGGCAGCAAGAAGATGAAGACCCCTACAATGCAGAACCTGGATACCTGCAGCCACACTTCTCCCTGCCCTAATGTCCCCACCTTTCCCTCCAGCTTTGTGCCCTGCTTGAGGCTGGTCTTCTCACCTGGGTTATCCCTACACAGCTCCTGCCACGTTTGCCTCTACATTCCAATTCAGCTCTTTAAGCTGTCTACGAATGCAGATATTGATCCAATTATCTACAGCAATCACTCCATCCTCCACCAGCCTCTCTGTGCAGTTTTGCAGCTTTCAGCCAACACCAAAGACTGAAGATTCGTCCCTCACAATTTCATCTCTTTTTAATCACTCCCATCTCTGGGCCATAGCTAATATCTCCCTTTCAGGCTGGGGCAAGCTGCACTGGACAGAAAACATTCTCTGCCTCTTTACCCTTGCTCCTGCCTCACACCGTGCGCAGCATCACAGTGTTAGCACCAATCTCTAACTCACAAACATGTTTGTTTCCAGCACTAGGGCTGGGAAATGAACTCAGCTCACGCTGCAGAACCAAAACCCAGCGGTTTAATTGCAGTTGTACAAGATGCCTCCCAGCAAACAAAACTGGACCAAGAACACTTCCTTTCCCTCTTCCCAGAGGTACGAGGTAACTGCTGCTGTGGCTGCATCCCCTGCACTACAGACCTGATGTGAGGAGGAGGGAGCTCTTCATCAGCTTCAGACTCAGTGATGCATTCCGCCCCATCTGCAGCACCCTCCCTGCTCCTGCTGATCTCCCTGGACATGCAGAGCACCCCAGAGAGGTACAGTGCTTACAGTCCCCTCCAAGGCACGTCTTTGAAATGCTCTGCCAGCTCCTCACCATGGCACAACATGGGCAGGCAGGGGCTGGACCCCGCTGGGTAACACACCACACTTTGCTGCCTTCAACATACCCAAGCTAATACTTAAGCATAACAAAAAAGCAATGCTTTTTTCTCACCTATCACTGCAGTACCTACACTTCCAGCAGTTCCTGTTTATTCGAAGTTAACGATGTCCTAAGTGTTATATCAGGACCTGGATGCTGACACCAGCTTCAATAAATTCAACTGAATTTGCTTTTTCGGGTGGTCTCTTCATAAATATTACATCATTTTGTAACGTGGACCATAGTGAAATATCATAGAATCACAGACTAGCAGGTTAGAAGGGACCTCAGGATCATGTGGTCCATACCGAGCTGCTGCGGCTCGGGGGGCAGCAGTGACTGCCTTTGCCCTGCACCGGAGCACAGCAGGTCCCTGCTCCTCCAGCCAGAGCTCAAACCAGGGGCACTGTAAGGGGCAGGGGTCAACCCCCTGTGCAGTTCCTTCCGAGCAGTGATCTATGCCCTGAAACAGGAAAATGGATATTCCTTTCAGATCTACCTGCTAGGAATACAGATTCTTTTATGAATGCTCTAAGATCGTGTTCCAGCTCCTTCTAAAAGGACAGAGCAGGAGCGCTCCTTTTCCAGCCATCATTTCTCCAGGCAGACCACACTTTCATCCTGCAGCTGTATTTTAGCACTGTTATAACTAATCACCTCCTCCAGCTTAAACCTGCAAAGGCATTCCAAATCATGTATTGAAATGATAGCCAAAAAATTCCCCTAACTCCTTAAAGTTAATGATGATCTTCATTTTCATTTTCCACATATTTCTCTCCTTGTAATAGCCATGTGCTAAATCTTCATGAGATTTTTATAGTTTCACTGAAGGAATATTTGCATAATTATTAGCACATAATCTGCTTTAATGGTCCAACTGATTTTACTGTTACAGGTAAATGTATATGGTGTCAAATTTGAGCATATAAAGTTCTCGACAGTTCTGGGGTAAATGCTCTGTCTGCTGCGAAGCTGTGTGCCCATAGCTGTGCTCTCTGCAGATGGAAGAACATCACCGTGCCCAAGCTGGACCCAAGGTGATGCAGTGCAGGGATCAGGGCTCACCCTGCCCCGAAGGAGCAGCAGAAAGGATCCCATTGACTCTTCCAAGCTGCTACTGGGGAACAAAAGCACAGCAGAGCCCCACGTCCCCTGGTACCACTGCGCAGAGCAGGACCTGCACCCAGGGCTGCTGCCCCAGCACATGGGCAGCTCCGGGATGGGATGAGACACCAGGACCCTCAAAACGCACTTGTGTGCCCCATGGGACCAGCACATCTCCCATAGACACACACCTCAGCCCCTTTGCTACCAGGAGTTGTAGCTACCGCATGCCAGTGGGTCCTACACCTTTCCGGACACAACCCCTATGGATCCCTGCATAGCGCTTGGCTTTGGGGATTTAGGGGCAGGAGCCAATGGAAAACTGCAGGCTCAGCGCTGGGGGTGGGTTTTGAGGCAGTGGAGCAGGTCTGGCCTCCTGCTCACCCAGTTTGGAATCTTCCTCCATGGGAATGACGTGGGAATATATAAAAAGGATCTGCTAAAATAAGAGGAGGGAGGTGTGGGGATGGTGTGATGACAGCAGCTATATAGAGAGGCAGCACAGAACTTCTGAGGGAAATCATGAAGCTCCTGCTATTTTCCAACCGGATCATACCCCTCTATGAAATGTCATTTCTGAGATTTTTTATAGACTGTTCTAATAGATACTGATAAATGTTTTTCACCTCAGGGCTTGTCAAGAACAGACGTGATTGATGCTATCTTCAGAAGCAGATGGAAACGTTCAGTGTGGTATCTGCCAGCACGATGGATCACAACAACAATGGTCCAAAGCTGATCGGTGTGAAACGTTTTAGAAACAACATTTCCAACTCCTGCAAGAGCAGTTGAGGTTGAGCTTGCCCCTCGCCAGGAAAGAACCCTTTGACTTGTGAAAGCAAAGAATCCCCCCCCAAAACGTAGGCAGGAGTGTGGGGCTATCACAGCCTTGGGCAAACTGCAGCTTCTGGAGGGGTTGGCATGCAATTACCTGAGAATGCCTCTGCTCCCAGATCCAAGCTCAAGCTCCAAATTAAGCTCTTTATGCTTTATCAACAGCAGAGATATGAGTATAAAATCTGCTCTTTAACTGATAGATTGATTAACTTTCCTTACCTACTTTCAGGCGGAAGTTCAGTGATTTCACACAGCTCTGGACAAGCAGAAGATCTTCAAGTGGGATTAGCTGCATGTTCTGTTTCCATTTTCACTGACATCCAGTGGAAGGGGAAATGCAGCCACGTCTGCTTGGTTGAAGCCATTCTAATAATGGCATCCTTATGTCTGTCCCATTACCTGCATGCACTGCACAGTACTCCCTATGTCTCGCTCCCTAGGAGCTCACTAACACCGTTCACTGTGATCCTTTCAGCCGCATGCAGGCAGCAGCAGCACAATTTGTGAGGTCCTGTCAGGTTGTCAGGGTTGACTGCTGCTGTTATTGCCCGCATTGGGCACACTGGACTGTCAGGTTTATGCAGCAGCTCTGACAGTACCTGAGCTCCACACCAGCAGCTGAAGGGCCGTGCTGAACAAGGCTGGAATCCCACTGTTTGCTCCTGGTGCCCTTGCACATGGTGACAGCTCCTGCAGCTCCATGATCTCTCACTTGGAGCTCCAGATGCGACGCTGCTGCCTGCCCTGGGCTCACCTCCTACATACAATGCACTTACATTTCACAGCCCCCAAATAGATAAAGATCATATAAGCATCTGATGCTTCATTCTCCCTCATCTGCAGGGGGGCAATAAGCTGCCTCATCAAACATTCCGGGCATCGAGCAGTGCTCAGAGCACCCAAGCAGGGCAGGAATGTTTTGCTCCAGTGCTCCCTCTGCTCTGTTCCACCCAGCAGGGCCTGGAGCACCTTCCTGGGGGCTTCCAGGAACATTTGAGGTCTGGAAGAGAAAAATAGCCCCTGCAAAAGGGAGCCTTGACCTGCTCAGCTGCATGGACTGCCTCCAAGGGCTCTGTCTCGCCATGGGACAACCAGACCCAACAGTGAAGGGGATGGTGCAGCAATGGGGGCTGCCATGTGGTTCATGGAAACCATGTGGAAAATCTGTCCTTTTTGTCTCTGACAGACAAAGGATCCGCGTCCTCCTTTGTAAAGGATGCAGCTGTAAGAAATTTGGAAATAACTTCTGGATAAATGAATTTATTGGTGCAATTTGGTTTTACATGGTGAAAATGGCATGTTTATAAAATATTTATGGAGTTTTCCTTCACAGTGATGGAGCAGGAACCAGTTAAACAATGCGTGGGTCTTCATTAGCGCTGTCTCACATACAGGTTTGTTTTCTGTCTCGTCCCTTCATTAAGTTGGCCCTTGTGATAAATTGGCCCAGATCATTAATTAATAATTACCTCTTCTGTGTAAAATCAGATGCCTCAACTTAGCACTACTGGTTATGAATTCAAGATTATGCATGAACCTGTATGTGTTTCTCCGCTCCATATTTAAGTCATTTCACTATTCATCCAAAACCTCATCAGAACAGATAATAAACCACTTCATGAACAGATGTGCCACTTATTCATCTAGTTCTATAATGATAATGAAGAAAATTTAATCTGGAGTGTCTATGGAAGATGATCTGAAAGACAGATTGGTATGAATAATAAAAACACTACACAAACCATTTAAGAACTGACATAAGAGGCGATCATTAACTACTCAACAATGCTGCCTTTGATGTAGCCCAACAGTGTATAAAAACAAGCACCTCTTGGGTGTTGGACTCCACAAGGAGCTACTGTTTTGCAGATGTAAATGCTCAAAATTGCTTTTACTTTAAAGAAGTACAAAAGACAATTCCCGTTACAGCTGTAAGCAACATCTGACATTGCAGAGCACTGAAAACACACTGAGGAGAGGTTGGAGGTTTCAGGCACGCTCAAGGTGAGCACAGTAACGCGCAGAGCTGAATGCCTATTCAGAAAATAAGAAAATGCAGAACAAGGGGAAATTTATGAGGCCAACTTGCTCCGAAGAGCCATTTACCTCTCATTAGCTAGATATATATTTATCTGTTTCCTCATATATGCCACTATTGATTCCTGTCAATAGCAAAAACCACCCACAGAATGCAGTAGAGGCAGGAGACACTTATCGTAGCTGAATATTTGCAAAGCTTTAATGGAGCTACACAGCTCCATAATTCTTGATGACAGCCGAAGAGATCATATAAAATCCCCAAAGTGTCTCTGGAGAAGCAAAGCCATTGCATTCAATGCTGGTGGAATGTCCTGGATTGACACTGTCATCTACTTATTCCCAAAGCAACAAAAGCACAAACTGCACAGGGTAAGCTCGCCAAGTGATACACCAAAACCACCCCAGAGGCTGCTTGGAGGATGGGGCCGGGAAGAGATCATTGTGATGTCCATGAAGTGCCACTTACCCAGATGCTTACCCTGGCCACACAGCTCATCATGAGCACATCAAGAAGACCAGGGGGAAAACCAGCCTTTGCTTGCAGGGA
The DNA here is from genome assembly GCA_032466535.1 of Forpus xanthops. Taxonomy (NCBI): domain Eukaryota; kingdom Metazoa; phylum Chordata; class Aves; order Psittaciformes; family Psittacidae; genus Forpus; species Forpus xanthops. The sequence goes on along the minus strand of JASSUY010031970.1, from coordinate 16,337 downwards.
AGACAAATGAGGAGACCTCATTTCATATTTGGGTGACATGGTTTAGTGGGAGGTGTCCCTGCCCATGGCACGGGGGTGGAACTGGATGATCTCAAGGTCCTTTCCTACCTTAACGATTCTATGATTCTATGATATATTCATCTCTGGACAAGCTGCTGCTTTGACCTTCGTGTGTGATGTGCAGGGCACTGTCCTAGCCCGAGGGCCCCTGTCTCTGTGTGTTCCCTTGTGTGGTGCCCCCACATGGCCTCAACTGACAGAGCTGAAGTTATTCCCTGTAGAAAGTGACCCTGAGGGGAAGCAGCCCCATAACAGTAAATCTTTTTCTTAACAGTTTGTCAACAAAGCAGCACTGCGTTTAGCACCAGAAATATTGCCAGCCTCTTCCAGCATCTGTCACAACAGCAGCAGCCACAAATTCTGGGTTAAAGAGACGGGAAACAAAATGAGGGCAGTGTGGAAACCTGCCTTCTCCCTTATGCAAAGTCCTTGAGTCTGAGCCAACAGCAGCACTCAAGGGTAGGAATCCAGCCCATACACGTGGGTCTCGCTTTGCCATGGGTCCCGGCTCCATGACCTCAGTGACCAGGGGCTGCTAGGGAAGATTTTTTTCACATTGTTGCTTCCTTATCAAATTTGGGGTCAAATCCTGGTTTATGAGCTTTCCCTCACTTTTCCTATTGATTCTGATGAAACTATGGATTGCTTTAATTAGCTAAGCTGCCGCATTTTAGGCTCAGGGTGTACTACTTACTCTAGCTGCTTACCACAACAGAGGACACACAGTACCTGTGTGGGCTCAGTGTGTAGGAGCACAAATACACCAACAGAGTTTAGCAATCATCATTTGCTGGGGCAGCACCCAAAGTTATCAACTGGTCCAGAGCCCCATTTGTTTGATACCATCTGCACCTGCGCCTGTTTCTTGACCAGGAGAAGCCACTGGGGTTCCAGGTCTGCCTCCTTCAGTCCCACGTCGGTTGAGATACAGGTCACCTTTCAACAGTAGTGGTAGGGATCACAGTGGGGGTTTGAGAGGCTTTAAACCCAAGAGAGAGTCAAGCAGGAAAGCCGTTACCTGGGATCACTTGATCCTTCCTGTCCTTGACCAAAGTGAAGCGCACTGCCGCCAAGCAGGAGCACCTAGCTCAGATGGTTGGAGATGTGAGGAGCCACCAGTGTTTCTCAGTTTCCTTGGTGATCACTGTCAGATCTGAAACACAAAAATAAAATGAAGAGTGTCAGAAGTAGTTCTATACATTCCCAGGAATTATGGACCTTTCTAACAGGCAGCTTTCCATGGAGTCGATTTCCATGCTTTTTGCTGGGTCACTGCTTCTCAAGGACCAGAATGAGCTGGTCAAAAGGACAAGTTTATAATCTTTCAGTGATAAAGCAGACATTTTAATAGTGAGATTGGTTTATTCTTAGAATACATTCCATAAAGCACATACATCTTCCCAAGGCTGAGCAGCCTAAAGCAATTTGTCTATGAGAATGACCCTGAGACTAGTTAAAGTTCATAAGGTGCGACATGAGTCACGATTAGAAATGACAGAACTACTCCTCTCAATGGCACAAGGTGAAAATTCAACAGCAAATTGCTATGAAATATTATGACCCAAACTAAATCAGGGATGAGTAGGTGAGGAATTACAGTTGTTGTTCATTTGGGAAGCGAATGTGAGACTACGTATTTTGAGTGCTCAAAAGGAAATCTGGTATCTTTGGTAACATAAGGATCTAAAGGAAGAACATCCAAATGGTTTCCATTTATTACTGTAGTCATGGCTCTTGAAAAGGCAATGAATAACTCCGGAAAGCATTTTAAGGGCTTCACTTTCAAAGTGCTGGTGGCTCAAGAACAAAAGGCCCGGTAGCCCAGCAGCCACCCCGGATGCAGCACAGCAGTGGGGAGCCATGGGGATCCAGGCTCTGCTCCTGCTGAGGGCAGGGTGTGGGCAGGCTCCATAGAGCCACCCTGTAAAAACCTGGCAGTGCAGGCAGAGAGCAAGTGAATGCAGTCACTGATCAAATCCGCACTCTGATGGATTACACACAATCTTAAATATTATAGGAGAAAGTATTTCATCCAGACAGGAAACTTTAAGCAGGACACAACAGACATTTTTCTTACAATATTAACAATTTACCATCTGAACTTTATCTTCTCTGCGGATAATAACCACTAGACACTGGGTAAAGGAACAATTGATTTAAGATCTCAATCAAAGGAAAGCATTCCTCTTATCTGTATAGCCAAGCACTGAAGTAACAGTCATCTGGGGTTATTGTGCATTTGTCAGGCCACTAAAAGCATAGGCTCAAGATCTATATATGGGATGTAAGACATTTGTGGAAACGACTCTTACAAAAATCTTTAGTGGTTAAGAGCCTGCAATCTCTGCCTGTCCTCTGCTTTCCACAAAATCGTACTTCCTGCTACGCTGGGATAGAACCCGGGACAAACGTTCTGCCCTCTTCCACGGGCTTTTCCTTGATGACTTAGCTGCTGCTCGGACAAGGAGCGGTGTGGCACACAAGAGACACTTCCCTCCATCCCTCTGCAGGCACTGGGGGTGACCTCACGCACTGCGCAGATGCAGGGAGCTGCAGGTTTGGGAATGGAGCACAGCCCTTGGCCACTCTTTGAGTTATTTTGTGTTTTCTGAACGCCTCAGTGACCTGTTCCTGACAAAGCACGGGAGCCCAATGCGCTGGGCTTGTGAACAGAACTGGGGGAGGATTTCACATGGATCCTTCCAATCCCACTCATCTGCTGAAGGTGGAGGAGGAAATTGTCACGACGTTACAACTGTGAAAAGCACGCCGGGCTTGCATTGCATGTGCAGCACAGAGTGCGAATGCAGCTTGAAATGCACAAGCTGATGATGAATGGCTAGTTTCAGACAAGACCGATTTGATAATGATTTTTCCCCATTTTCTGTCATCTCTTTGTACAATATGTACTGATGTGAAGCAGAGATATCAAATCAAATATTCTGAGGTTTTAATCACAATATATTCATTGACAAAATGACATATCCAAATCCTTTTTTCTTCCTAAACTTTTTATAGCAATTATTTTAAGGCACAGCTTTCAATCTGTGCACCCTCAGTTACCCTTGCCTAGGATTTCCAAAGCAGGACCCTTGTTTACCCCAGGTTTGCTCTACTGCCAATAGATGATGTTCTCTTGTCAGTCAAATCTGAATTACTGCTGATCTGGGGCAGCAGTTGCAAGAGCAAACATTGATCCCAGATGTTTTAGTATGGCAATACATAAGCCATATGATATACAGTAATTCCTGCTGAAACAGTACCTATGTTCTTCTAAAGCTATACTGAGAGGAAAACCAGCTGTGCTGAGGCAAATGCATTGGTGTACCAATAACTTCAGTGCATGTTGAGGAATTCTCTAAATAACATAAGAATGAAATAAACGCAGAAGTAACCATTAAAAGATCACGAGGTACTTCAGTCTGCACAGAGCTTACCAGCGAGACACCTTGTGTGTGTTGGACTGCAGAGCCAAAGCAGATGAAACCATGCCCAGAGCCTTCATTACACTGGGTTTAACTTCAATCAACTCTGTGTTGCCACAAAACAGTCCTAAAGGAGGGTGCCCACCTCACACGCACACAACTCTTACCTCCCCACAAGCATATGGAGGCTTCTGCTGCCCCATCGCCCCCAGATGCTGATGTCTCCTCATTGAAGAAGGGCACATCCACACCGAAGCCCTCTCCTGCTTTGGCAGGCTCCACACCAGTGGACACAGACGCGCTGCCAAGGTCATCTTCTTCCCCAGATGCAGGTCAATAAGGAATGATGACAATGGGCAGACATGCCATCAACAGCAACCCACTGCATGGGCCTCAGCATGCAACGCACTGGTCCAAACTACACCCAGCTTTCGGCAGGTCTCCCATATGGCACAGAATGAGGTGCTGAGGAATCTGGTGCAAGTCCTGTTTATTTTTAACATGACTGCTCTGCAAAGATAATTGTGTCAAGCTGAAAGCTCCACGGCCCGGTTACACTTCTACTCCAGTTACCATGGTTGCTAATACTTAAAAAACTGCTGGAGAACGGAAGAGAATTGCTCTCCCCATGCTGGGAGATGCCTCCCTGGCTCTTTCCTGCCCACATAGAGCAGCAATGCTGCCGGTCTCAGCTTCAGATATGAAAGCTGGTGGAGATCTGCCTTGCCGGGCTGGCAGATGGAGCTTGGTTTCTCGTGGTTTATCACACTGGCAGAAGAAATCTGCTCACCTCTCCTTTGGTTTTATGTAGGGAGAAATCTTTCTTACTGTTGCTGCCAGTAGGCATCTGTAGGAGAAAAGAAAAGCACAATTACATCCCAAAGACTCTTCTGGAGTATCTGATGTAAGCCAGTATCGGTGTGCAGTGCCAGGTGGACAAGAACACACTACAGCCTATAGGAGTAAACCAAGTGCAGACTAAACCACGGCTCCCGTAAGCACAGTGCTCCCCTGTGATAAGCAAACAACTCACCAAGGTTTTTAAAATAAAGTGGAAAGAGAACAAGTATTTCTAAATATGATGGATTTGAGCATGATAAAGACAGTTATTTAACAGCATGAGCCTTTACCTCAGTCCTGTTGCTAAGCAGGGGGAGGTCGGCAGCAGCATCTCCCCTCCCAGCAGCAGGGTCATAGCAGGACACACCATGGGCTGCCCCGTGCTGTGCCAGGGCATCCATCAGCATCAGCCTGGATCTCACCTCTCAGCGCTGTGGTCTGTGCATGGACAGACCCGACCCTCCCCTGCAGGGCACCAGCAGCAGGGAGGACCCCCCTGCTGCCAACCCCTGCAGTACTCCCCAGAGCTCAGAGCATCAAAATATACTGAATCAAAATGGATTTGAAGAGACTCTTGACTCCATCCGCTGCAAACCCTGCAGCAGGTTCATCTCCCCCTGGCTCTGCCTCCCTACAGCCATGTGATGCTTCCCCATGTGCAAAGAGCTAAAATGTCACACCAAGAGAATACCTGGGCTCTGTGAAGTTTAAATTCACAATGAATTATGCATTATCAATCAGGCAAAACAATTAGCTGAATCATTAAAGCTCTAAAACGGTTTCAGAATCAAAGGGACCTTGCTTCAATTTACCTTCATTTAGGAGACTCAAAATAGATTTTAGTGCCAGTTTAGCTAAATTTGCAGCTTTTGCATTCACTTCCCTGAGCGCACCCATGAAAGAGTTTCCCTTTTCCCATACAATGTCTTTCCTCAGATGTGTAAGTGGTGAGGTCTCACCACCAGCACCAGTTTCTACTGGTGTGAGGAAGTCTTTAAGCACAAGTCTGCTATGGGAAGCCTTGGTCTTCCCAAGCTGTGGGGGACTGGGGCTCTGGTCAGTGCAGTAACGATGCCCTGAGGAGCAGAGGAGGGCCTGGGGCCTCATCCTGCAGCCTGGAGCCAACTCCCGGGGTGTTTGCTGCCACCACAAAGTGACAGGAATGGAACAAGGGCCAGAAACTGAGTGAGCCAACAAAACAAATCAGCGTTACCTGCCCACCCAACCGTCTGCTGAAACGCTCTGTGTTCCTCCATGCGAATTGCTTATTCCATTGCTAACATGTCAAAGGAGGTTATTAACCATATCCATTTGTATTGCAATGGATTTTTCCTGTTTTCACAATGTTTTGACCAGTTTTTCCCAGGCACCGTGGCACGTCATTCCCTGCAGGAACTCCTAGACCTAATTATTTAAATGCCCAAGCAGCCATTTGGAAAGCACTGCTGCGCAAGCACTGTTATTTTAGCTCTATTCTCTGGCCCATGGCTGACCAGAAGGCATCATTGCATGTGGTGAGCTGCAGGCACATGTGTTCAGACACTTAAATCCTAGTGCCACAAAATAATTGATTGGAAAAGGTCTCAACACATACCCAAGACACTGCCATACATCTGTGCTACTCTCCGAGCCCCTGACATGGATGCTTCTCAACAATCCCGCCCATCTGTCCCCAGGCTTCACATTCCTGTTCTATTTTGTTTTACTGACGTTGCAATGAAAACACAATGTTCCCATCCCGTGGTGTGAGTGGCTGCTCCGGGATGGATGCTCCCCTCTGGTCAGAGCCTCCAGTCCTGCAGCACAGTGTGTGAGACACTGCCTCGGAAGTGTTTTGTGCTGCGCTCTCAAGAGATCAGCTGAGACTTCACAGTGCTTCCTTTTGGTTTCCTTTTCCGAGTCTGCCAGCAGAAAAGATGCAATGGAAATACTTGGATCATTGACATTTCAGTGAAAAGGAGTCAGGGAATTAAGGCTCACCTGGCTCTGCTGTTCCCTACTAAATGAGTATTTGGTTTATTGCCCCCCTTCATAAAGTTACCCATCATTCCTCACAAAGTTTGGTAGGAATCCATGTGAAAAGCCATTGCAACACTCACCTCTCATTACTCTCCTGTCTTTACGCCCATTCAGCCCCAGCTGCAGAAATAACACCGGGCAATGCAAGCGTCAATGACCAAGCAATGCTGTGGGATGAGGTGGCCATGGCCACGGGACATGAGCCAGCAGGACACGTGCCAGCGGCTCTGGCGGAAGGCGAGGACACGAGACAATGTCTCGTGTGTACACATAATCTGCTCTGTCTCAATTACACAGTTCACAGGCAGCTAACAGCCCAGTAATGACATGCTGGAAAGAACTGGCGGCTACTTACAGCAGCAGACTGTCAGATGGAGCCGGGAGCTGCAGCAGAGGCTCTTGTCCTGCCTGGATTTGGTCACAAACACGCCCACCGGTGTCACTCGTGGAAGCCCTAAGAATGGCAGAAACACACAGGGGCAATGGCTTTTCCTGCCTCCTGGCAGCGGGACCATCGATCCCCACCTGCACCGCCAGACCTGCTGGTTCGGTTATTCATTTCCAGCCTGTTTGAGCAGAGGGCTCTTTTCTGAGAGGCTCCCTGGCCAAATCTGGGGGGACAGAGGCACTGACAGCTCTTTGAGACAGAAAAAGCAAGTTATGAATAATGCGAAATTCCACTGGCGATGTGCATAATGTGCACGAGAAGCACAGGAGGAGGGCGGGCGCTGGAGAGCCGGGTCACAGAGTGCATCTCTCATGAGCAGATCGCAATGGATTTTAGTGAAGGCTTATCAATATTAACACAGCACCTGCTTCAATTACCTGCAGCTCACAGGGGCTGACACGCCGGGTGAGTGGGGTGTCACAGAACGGGACAGCTCCTGACAAGTCTCCGGTGTTTACTTCCATGCTCTTTTGAGGGACTGCATGGGCTCCTCCTTTAATTGGCACTCTGGGGTAAAAGCAGAGGTAATCTCATCACGGGCTGAAGAAGGTAAAGCTTCATAATCTATGTGCACCACATCCTGCTGAAGGGGAGAAGGGTGCCTGAACTGAGGACGGGATCTCAGGAAGGGATGCAGGTACATGTGCCTGGGTCTAGAAGTGCTGTTGGCTACTTCAATTATTGAGAATTGCAGCATATTACCTTGCAGAAAGTGCCTTCCTACGCAGAGGAAAATGCAGCTGAAGTTGAATTTTGCTCAGTGTCAATACAGAATTTATTGCTGCCTTCATACCCCACAACACTGTTACTGGTCAGAGCCCCTGCGAGGGCTCCCCAGGTTACAGCTCATGCAAATGCCACTCTTCTGTAATAGAGAAATTGCACATTTGGGCAAAGGGCAATCCATTCAGCTCTGCCCACATGAAAACTCACAGGGCTCAAAAGCGAGCTACTGTATTTCACCTGATCCTGAAACCTTCCTTCCCACAGGGTATCCAGATTGGATTCTGCCATGGAAGGTGAAACAAGCCTTCCCAGGCAGCACTGCCTCATCTCTCTGACTGGCACAGGCCTGTACACCATGCTGGGCTTCCAAATGGGTGCTCCTAAATGAGGATGGCACAGCTTTGAAGCTGAAAATACAAGAGGAAAAAATAGAGAATAGGCACAAAACTTGTCAAATAAGCTCACATGGTTCTGTAGTTCAGTATCTCCATGAGATACTGCTGTGATACAGCAGCAAGCACACCCAACCATACAAACATTAAGGCATTTGCTTTTTAAGTCACCTCCAAGTACTTTGGTGCAGAAAACTTGTGTATAAATCATCATGTTTCCTCTAATACACCACTGTGGCATCTGCACCTCGAGGGCTCCAGCACCCAGAGCACGGGGGAGCATGGTGGACTGGTGTCTCGCAGGCAAAGGACACAGACACATGAAGGGACCTGCCAAGGTCACAGGGACAGGCTGAGCTCCACGGACACTCGCTCCAGCACCCCCTGACTCCGGAAAGAACGGACTCTGCTTCATCATGAAGTGCTGGAGCTTTGCAGTGAGGCACCAGTGTGCGCGATTCAGAATAACCCGATTCAGAAAGGGAGAAGATACTGTGGGAAATGGTATCTTGGTGATAACCCGACATCAGTTCATACTCTGCATAATCCCCTTTCTCCATCCCTTTTTCCACAAGGACCCACATGCAATAGGGTGAATCGGTTCGTGGTGGATTAGGCAGCTCAGTACTGCAGCCTATTACAGGGATATCTTGGGACCAGAATCCAGATGTTCTCACTCTCATCTTCTCTGCTTTGTTTCTGCCTTCCTGTTTTAGCCATATGGACCTCAGCTGTTCCCTAAAGCTGTATTCAGCTTCTGATGTATTTTCCATGAGTGAAAGGGGAACTTTTTTTTCTTCCATCAGCAATTTTCTACAGTAAATAACAAAAGGAAATGGAAAACCTTGTAGGAAGTCCCAGGCTGCTGAGGCTTTTTATATGGGCTCAGAGCCCAGGCAAGAGGCAGATTAATCACAAAACAAACGTGTTGAACCCATGCAGAAGATGACATTTCAGGGTAGTGCAAGGAAGAGGGATTAATTGGCTGATGGGACTGGGAACAAAAGAAGCCTGAGCATGAACCACCAGGTACAGGAGAGTCAGGATGTGACAGCACTGAGAGTATGCAACAACTTCAAGCATGAACACTGTGATCTTATTTTAATGTGCTTGCAAGAAATAGCAGATGATTAATTGGATCATTTCCATATCCTGCTCCTAAGCGAGGTACTTAAGGGAACCTGTGTTTCTGTTGCTGCCTGACCTACACTTACAGGGTGGCAGCCACTCCAAAGAAGCTTCAACATGAAAAAGTGGATTGATGTGCGGTACATATTAAAGAGACAGACAAACCAAGTAACAGCCTCTGCGTCCCCTGAAACATATCCCACTCCTCTGGTTAACACTTACAAAATGCATGGTGTGGAAGGATACCCCTCATTTCACCAAAGTAAATAACCAGTCACATAACAGGTTGCTGTTGACAGCAAGCAGCACTTGCCAAATATACCAATGTCCTTTCACGCAGCGGCAGCACTCTGGGATGGTTAATCCTTGCTCAATGGTCCTTTTACCCTAAAAATCCAGGAGATAAATTGCAGTGCATTCTCTATGGGGAACCCCCTAACACCACAGACATCAAACTGAGACTCAGATCCCTTCGGCAGTTCCCCCCTCTCATTTGCCCACAAGTGCTGCAAGGTAGAGCCAGACAGGGACAAGGAGGCAGAGCAAAGCTGCTGTGCCTTGGGCACAGCCTCGCTCCTCCAGCACCGTGCAGGTCTGCTCACTGAGCAGCTGGAGCCTTCCTAATGCTTCATTACTCGCGATTACCAGCAGTGGATCTCCTTGTGTATCTTCAGCCCCAAATATTTAGATTTCCTGGGGCTGGAATCACCTAAAAGCTGTTTTCCACATGTTCTGTTCCTACGTAATTATAGTACCCATGAACAAGCCGAAGGAGGGGTTTCTCCTGGCTCAACCCAGGCAGGTAAGCAAATGTTCAGCATCAGGCACAGAGACGAGCCAGCAGCGGGATTATACCTGGAGTGTGCTTAAACGCCTCTTGTGCTGGGTAGTCTGGTGTGCAGTGCAGAGCTGCCTTCTCATGGAGATGAGTGGGGTCTCTGAGCCAGCCAGGAAGGGTCAGCTCCTCGGACAGGTATCTGGAGACCGAACTGAAGAGGTTCAGCTTGTGGCACTCTAAAAAGCTTCCCATCAGTCCATGACTTCATTTCAGTTTCCCAGCACCACTGAAGCTGCCATTGATTTTCTACTCCATTTCTGGGCAGTTTGGAGAGTTTTTCCCCAGCAGAAACACATTTATTTGAAGCAGAAATTGAATCTGGTGGGAAATTTTCTTTTAATTTGTAAAACCAGAGAAGGTAAAAAGGGCAGAGAGAAAAACCTCCTCCAATGGGCAAGCTTTTACATCACAACAGTGCAAAAGCAGTTCCTGTCCTGATTTAAACCAAAATACCCTTCCAACTCCAGCATCCCTGAGTCACAGGGAAAAGGCTTACCAGAGCTGCCTCTGTAAAGCATCGTGTTCGCAGGGCACATACTGGTGCATGAGGTACAGCTCACTCATGGAGCGGTACCATGCTTGGCACCATGTATTTGCAGTGCATGACTCCAAAGAGGAGACTTTGAAAAGCATTAAACCCAAGTACACACTCCTTCTATCTCTTTGCTGAATTTATGTGCCGTTTACCCGTGGCTGCACATTTGCATTTCTTGTTCTTGCATTATGTTTGCAATGAATTTTCATTTGTGCGTTGTAGAGAAATGTCTCTGTCATCACACAAACACCGCTCCGTGCTCCCTCATCCAGCAATCCAAAAGCAGACACTGTAATTTCCAAGTGTAAAGGAAAACGCTGGTTTTGAAGGCTGTGTTCTCGGCAGAATGATTCAAAGTACGTCATGTTTCTTTCACTGCCAGAGCCTTGATCACTGGTTTCTTCTTTCTGCTAATCAACTGTTACCAGAAACACTGCAATGGAGGTTCCTGGGGGAGCGCTACAAACCTAAAGAGAAATTTGTGACCTGCATTCCCTTGGAGTTCCCTGCTGCCCGCCATTCCCGGAGGAGGAGGACAGCATCGGCGGCTTGAAAAGCATGATGGGTGCCAGAGGAGCTGGTGTACATTAACGTGGTGCAATGTTTGAGTAGGAAATGCAGCAACAGGACAGAGCCGGCCATCAGTGAGCAGCTCTGGATCCTGCTGCGCCGTGAACTGGGATGGATCACTCATCCACAGCTAGAGCTGCTCTTCTGGACACCTTCAGCCTCCACAGTTCAGGATAGGACTAATTATGAATACACAGCTCAAGATAGGACCAATTATGAATACACAGCTCAAGATAGGACCAATTACGAATAACAGGCTGCACTGTCCTGTTATCATAGGTTTTTGATTAACATGAGATATTATGCTATAGGGCCCTACAAGAAACTTGGAGAGGGGCTCTGCACAACTGCCTGCAGGGACAGGATAAGGGGGTTGGAGCTGGAGGAGCTTTAGGTCCCTTCGACCCAAACCAGGCTGGGGTTCCATGATTCTCTGCCCCACACAGCCCCAAGGCTGTGGGACCTCATCACACCCCGCTGCTGCTCATCGTGTCCCTGCCGCAACCACAGCTTTGTGCCAGCTCCACCAGTCCGCAGACTGGAATTAGGTTAGCTGCAAACCGGTGGACCAGATTTCGGTCACCTCAAAAACAACAACATTCCCCTGCTCCCCCCTCGAGCCCTCCCACACACACATCTGCCATGCTTTAGCTGCAAAATTAAATCACTCTTTCACTCAGCTGGCAGCAGTCAGCCCATAACTCATGAGAACAGCAGTGTGAAAACAAATTAACCCCTTCAGCAAAGCAACGAACACGGAGGCAGGGGAGGCTGGAGGGTCTCCCCTATAAACACCTCAGCTTTACCTGTGATCCACACGCAGCACTGCCCGGCACACATGGACTGCTGCATTTGGGATGGAATGGTTCCTGTCACAGGCTAGGTGGGACTTTGGTCTTCCTGGAGATGCACTGAAATGGCAGCTCCAGTGTCACTTCCCGGTTGAACTGGTATGTGGGTGCATTTCCAGAGTGACAACACTGCCTTCTGGAAATTTAAGTTATTCCATCATATTTAATTAATTGATTTTGCTGACCCCCTCTCTGTACTGTATTTCCACTTACCTTGTGCTTCATTAAACTTGCATGAAGCTATCCAGCAGTCAGTGCCTTGCACTCAGGATTCCAGGAACTATTCTGACAACAGATTGGAAATCACCATGTCAAGTAATAAGCAGCTTTTGCTGGGGTTATGAAGACACCTTTGTCATGTAAGGTGGTGCAATTAGCAGGGAAGCAGCTGAGGTCCTAATAGCGAGCGAGAGAGAGAAGATGACAGAGAGAATCAGGGTTAAATCTGCTCAGGAGGGAAAGGGGGCTGGTGGCAGCCCTGGTGCTGGATGGAAAGGGAAGCAGCAGGTGAGGAGAACCACAGCATGGCCCCAGCGGGTTCAGCTCTGCACTGCTCTTTTAGTCTCTGCACTGAACAGCAATCCAGGCAGCATTAAACATTTATAGACACACTGTGCCTTCTCTATGGCACTGGGATAAAACACACCCTTCCGCAAGTGTCCCCACACAGGTTTGATTCCAGTTGTCAGCATCCGACTGGAATTATTACCTGATAAAGTCACCCTGATGGGCCTGTCAGAGCTCTGGCAGCCCAGCCCAGCCAGGAACCCCACAAAGGACTCCTCAAGATGCTTGTTCCATGAACACCATCACCTGTGCCCACACCTTTATCCCAAACAGGGATGTCGGAGAGATTTGGACTCCGCTGTGCAGGTGATCCCTCGGGGGTGAGCAGATGATGGGGAACGTGCGGCACTGCATAGCTGCTGATGCATTCTGTGCTCCACTCACTTCTGTGAGAAACCTGTTATTGTTGGGGAAACTCAGCTCAGTAAAGCAGTGCCCGCTGTGAGGTTTAGCTGTGTCACAGCTCTAACTTCTTTTGGGGAACAAAAGAAATCTGATTTGCAGTGACTACAGTTTAGACTGTTGCTCACTTCTGGTTTACAGCAGCTCCAAGGAAAACCCAGAAGAAATGATGGTGTGATGAAACCTAAGTGGGATGCTCTGACTGAGAACTGCCATTCGTAACACTGGGTTCTGCTTCAGGAAAATTCTGAGAGTTTGAACTGTTCAGCGCAGCCGAGTGAGAACAGGGCTGACATCTCCAGAACGTCCATGCCCATCTCTCCCGCCCACAGCCCGGAGCCGCTTCCAGGAATCTCTGTAGGTTTATTTTTAGCTCTCCATTTTCACATAGATTCAAGTCCAGAGCATTTAAGCTCACTCTTGCTTTAAGCAAACCTGTTTAGTATTCAGCTCTGGACCGGAGGGCAAGGAGCAGCAGGCTCCCCAGCAGGTCCCTGTGCAGAGCTCTCCTGCAGAAGGTGACTTGCCCTGTGGCTGCCCGGTTGCATTTGCAGAAGGCAGCGGTCCCTCAGGAACACCGCCTGTAGGAACGGCTTAGGAACAAGGGCACAGCAATCCTGGGTGGAAGCCTGGCTCAGCTGCAGCCATAGGAAACCCCTCAGACCCAGGGACTTCAACGTGCCTGGGATTGTGCTCTTCGCATTAGTAAGAGAAGATTAATCTCAACATGTAGATGTGAATATTAGAAATAGGGATGACTTTTGCACTCTCCCTTAAAGCATTTTAAATGATGAAACAAGCACGCAGGCAAATTCTCCCTGGTGTGCTTCCACCCAGCGGAACATGAGAGAGGATCAGCAGTGGGTGCCAGAGCAAATTGGTACACAATCATCATTAACAGAAAGTATGCAGACCAACAGCACGCAGTGCCAGGAATGCAGAAGGACTGCTGAACCCAACCCTTCGCTGCTGAGATAGGGGAGGATTAAATGATAGCAATGGCAGTGCTGTCAGGGTGGGCTGCAGGGCCGTGTCTCTCATTGGCCATCAGTGGAGCACACATGGAGAACCCCCCACAGAGCCCCAGAAAGTCTTGAGGGACACAAAATGAAGAAAGCCACACAAATGTCCATAGCCAATGGGCAGAGGCGCTGCCCCCATCCCCTGTGCTATCTTATGTGCATCAGGCAGGATTTGGTTAGAGATCTGATCTTTTCCCATGATCCAAATACAGCGAGGAGTGACCCCAGGAACACGCATTCAGTCAATGGCATTTCTTTTCATTGAGCATTAATCATGGCACACAGCTCAGTTTGTGTGCCACCACATTCCCCTGCACAGCACGCCTCTTATTCATCATATTCCCAAATTCCTGCAAATCAGTAAGATTCCAGCTCTGTTATTCACACTTACAGCAATATCAGCAAACATCAGAGTATTTGAGAGCGCAGTCAGGACACTGGGAGCTTTGAGAAGAACCAGGGTTTGATGCTACACCTGAGCAGCAGTTCCCAAAGGTGCAGCCATCGGCTCAGCTCTACCGCACAGGTTGAACTCAAGCTTTGGTGAGCTGCTGCCATCAGAGCACAAACCCCACTCTCTAAACTGTGAGAAATGGCACACGGTGAGGTGCAGCTACCTGCTTGCATCCTCACCCTTGGACACTGCGGTGAGTGCACCCAGTTCTACCTGAGCATTCTCCTAGAGGAATCAGATACTGCCTCAGCCACCCCTTTTTAGTTTAAATGCTATCAGAACCTTTCTTTCTTTTGAATTAACTTCAAACATTTAAACAAACGATCCAAGTTTATGCCGAACTGAGGCTCCCCATGGACACCTCTGAGGGTGTTTGGGCATTACTCGTGCCCAGAGCAGCAAGCATTGCCGTAAAGCCAAGTGTCCACAGTGGCAAGCACAGCACTGCCCTGACAAGCCCTACGTGAGCGTGGCAGTGGATCACTGCGGTGCATCACGCACCAGAGGCAGGACAATGCAGAGCATCATTCAGCAGAATCCGTGACGGTTTCCCTTTTAATCTACGTGAAAATTGGATTTATAGGAGAGGAGTAAGAGCTATCCGAACAGGGCCCATAAAACTGGGAGAATCATATTTTTCTCTCCAGCAAGCAACTTTTAACAGCTCTGCTGGGTGCTTATTTGCAGTCACCAGGCAAAAATCTTCTCTCTGCTGTTTACGACCCTTTTACTCATTTCTGTGGCAGAGGGGGGTGGTTTGCTGCCAGTGATGCTCTAGTTATTGGGTGTTATTTGCTCTGGGACTATTTTGATATGTAGTCCTCTGCTGTACTAATGTCCCCATTAGTCTTGATTGCCTCTGCAGGGGGTGGTAAAGACTTCTGTAACAATGTGCCTCCCAAAATCCTTCGTAGCCTTCGATAACTTCTTTGTGACATTTTCCTCATCTTGCACAAGACAACAGGTTGACTTTGAAATGGTTTCCAGTTCTGTTGTTGTCATTACTTTGTATTTTACTGTGTAGCTGGATGTTCCTTATGGGGATCAAGGGGCTACCAAAGAACCTCCCTTTCCGTGCTCCTCCTGTGCTCCTGAGCCATGGAAGTGTGGTGGCTTTAGAGGCTGAACTGAAATGAATGGAGATTTCCATGTGAAATTTCAGAAACTTCCTGTTCGTGGGCAGGATGGAAACAATAAAAACAATATTTTTTCTCTGGGAAACAGTGTAGGACTTGAAATGCGAAACTGAAAATGAGGACCTAAAAGGCCCTCTCACACCTCTGCTGCCTGGGGAGAGCAGCCCCCTTGTGCAAAGCTTTATGTCCCCTGCCATGTTTGCTTTAGAAGTGTGTCGTAACGGCTGCAGTTTTCATCAAGATTAGCAACAGAAAGTGGACTTCAAAATACCCAATAAGGGAAGAAAAGTGAAAGGAACTTTTTTACCCTTGGAGATAACTGCAAAGGCCTGGGAGAAGTCCGGGAGGATTTGGGGAAGCTGCCATGAGGCTTCTGCTGCCGTCACCAGCGATGGGCATTGCTCCCTGCAGCGTTAACACTTGCCAGGAAAGAGGCACACCAGGCTTGGATTTGACCGATTCAGTTCTGTTGTGCCCAATCCTGAACTGTGATTCAGGCACCTTTCTGTAACATGCAGTTCCTGGAGCCAGACATCAATTTGTAGTTACCCTCCAGCTCCTTTGGTTCAAAGATCACTAACGTTCTTTCCCGTTACAGCTCATGCCTCAAAAATACAAAGCAAGAGCAAAGCTTGAGAAACATCCCCACGCTGGAAAGCCCAGCATCAATAACCGCACAGACACAGAGGAGTGCACAGGTACAAAACCAAGTAGAGGGTCACCCCCATTGTCAGTTGCTGACAGCATTCCAATACCTAAAAGGGCAACAAGAAACCTGGAGAGGGGCTCTGGACAAGGACCTGCAGGGACAGGAGAAGGGGAACGTCTTTAACTGCCAGAGGGGAGGCTGAGATGAGCTCTTGGGCAGAAGCTGTTCCCTGGGAGGGTGCTGAGCGCTGGCACAGGGTGCCCAGAGAAGCTGTG
>JASSUY010031969.1:0-21381 GCA_032466535.1 Forpus xanthops | reverse complement strand
CTGAGGAAGAAATTCTTTAGTGTAAGGGTGGTGAGGCACTGGAATGGGTTGCCCAAGGAAGCTGTGAATGCTCCATCCCTGACGTTGTTCAAGGCTGGGTTGGACAGAACATTGGTTTGCATGATTTAGTGGGAGGTGTCCTGCCCATAGCAGAGGGGTTGGAACTAGATGATCTTAAGGTCCTTTCCAACCCTAACTCTTCTATGAGTCTAAGTTAAATTCTTCCAGTCATCTTAGCAACATTTTCTACTAAAAAAGAAAAAAAATGGTTAAAGAATGATGAATTGCCCCTGTTTTGTTCTACTCTACCTCTCTGCTAATTTTTTATCTCCTTTAAGAACAGCAAGTGGTTATTACATCACCAGCTTCTGGGTTTAAGTTCACAGTTTCAAAGCAATTCCACTAACCCCCTGTTTTTCTCCAGTTACAGTTATTTCCACATCTGTTGGTAGCTCTGTATACTAAATGCATTGCTATCCAGTGCAACTTTTGCTGTACCAAAGTAAACTTTTCTTGTCAGAAGCCTCTTTATTAATAACACTTCACTACAAGTTGCACTTACATTTAAGTGTTGCAATTGTTTCCTGTGCAATAACAAAAAATTACTAGCCCTTTTACGTTTGGTAACATTACATAGTTACATTACATTTCTTACATTACATTACATACATTGGTAACAGTAGAAGACTTACAAATCCAGCTGGCTAACCAGTATCCTTTTGCCTGGAGGATACATAATAGCTTTAATTAGGCTCATTGTTTACTAAGGCAACAGCAGCATGGCACTTAAAAACCACCTTTGCCTTACAGTTAAAGGACAAAGTTCATGGAGTTGATGAAGGAGGCTCTGCATGCAGGTGTGAAACTTCAGAGCAGCTATTGCTCTGTTTTTACAGCTGTTGATCTTTCCCACCTCTCAAGCAGAACATGCTGTGCATGAATTAGTACGTAGGAAATAACTGGGCACAGTGATCAGGTATCACTAGCTTCGAAATTCTTCTGCAGTATGTCAGGGTAGTGTTTACATTTTCTTTCTACTTACTGGAAATTAGGTACAAAAGGAAGGAAATTGGTCTGATTATTTCAATTGGAAATGAGTCTTAATGCCTGCTTGATATGCAGTTGTGTTTGGGTGGGTTGTTGGTTTTTGTTGTTTTTTTCCTTTTAATTTTGCTTGTTATTATTCTAATTGTGTAATTTTTATTTCTAAGAAGATGAAATTTGGGCAACAATCTGAGAATATTTTATTCAAATCTTGATGAGGACACTTGAAAATTTAAGGAAAGATACCTCTCTGGAATAATTAATTCCCAATTGTTACATGACTGATGAATATTGTGGTAGTGCTAAGAATGCAATATTAGCTCAATTGCTTGTTTGGTAGAGGCTTTCCTCATTGCATTGATGATGTTAAGAGAAACTGATAGCAGTGATGTCAAGGGAAAATAGTGTCTTCAAGATGCAGAAGGACATTTTCAGCAGAAATAAGGGTGTTTGGTAAGGTAAAAGGGACTAGAAATTAAATCAAGTGCAGAACTAGGTCATTTTTACATATGACATTGCATAGAAGGAAGCAAAAGTCAGGAGTAGGGTTTCAAGCCAGACTGAAAATGCAACTGAAGGAAAGGGAGGATGGTCTAAAGATGGTCAGAAAGTTACAGATGCTGTCATGTATGGTCTCTTGGGAAGAGCAGATCTGCAGCTGGCCCTGACCCTGCAAGGTAACTTCTATCTCGTGCGGCTGAATCTGGGAATTAAAGCTGTTCCTCCAGAAGCTGAGACCCCTTTCTACCGGCTCTAGTCATACAAAAGACATTACAGAAATGAGGAAAGTTCTTTTCTGCAATGTACTACCAATAATAAACTGCAATTCATGAGAAAGCATAGTAGCATCTCTGGTGTAAATGATTATCAGGCAACTGGGTGCATTCTAAAATTAGACACTGACCCTGGCAGATCTGATATCTTTCTCCAGTTTTAGGATGTTATAAGCATAGTTCATAGATGTTGTAATCTCCCATGAGAGAAATATTACACAGATGTACATTATCACTCTGAACTATCCAGAAGATTTAAGCATAGAGATTCCATTAAAAAATACAGTTTTCAGTGAATAACAAGGAAAATATTCCTTGAATCTATCTTTCTCTTATGAAATTGAATTGCATGAATAATTTATGTAGTTCAATTTTTATGTTACTCGTTGTCCATTTTATTTTAGATCAAACATTTATTTTTCTTAGAATATCCTTGATGAAAAAAAAACAACATAGAACAGGTGGAATTAACCTACCATTTCCAACAAAGAAAATACTAGTTTTGATGCTTTTAGTGTTATTCATGCCATAATAATTTATGAGACTTTTTAAACAATGCAGTCTTGCATATGGAAGCATTTCTACCCTGGGGATGGTGGGCTGGTAGCTGCGGTAGAAATAAAATTTAAATCTTTTTCTCTTTCCATAATGCACAGTATTGGTGCTTCATAAAACTGCTGTTTGACAGTTCTCCAGATAAATGCAGTCGCCTGATGATGTGTCATGCTTCATTATGTTAGCAAGTTCTGCTCCTTAGAGTTAATGAAATGGCTAGTGGAATTTTCCCACATCTTTTTCATGTGTGCCTTACGCAAGTTTCTTTGCTGGAGGAAGGCAATTTATATCCCTCTGAAATTGCTTTTAAGGGCAATTCTGTAAAAGGTGAAGAGGGTGTTAGGGTTGGAAGTATGGGAAGCAGCAAGAAGGTGGCAGAATCCTCCAGTTGTCTACACAGGCGCTCTGCTAGTACAATTCTGTTGTCATTGGGGAACTTGTATCTGCCTTGGGACTACACTGATGTTCAATTATGTCACCAAATGAGAACTCCCTAGCTGATCTCTGCAACTGTGTCCCATTAAGAAGCAACTGTGTGTATGCAGTTCCAGAGCAGAATTAGTAATGCAGTAGAAAAAAGGCCAAGAGAACTAGTAAAATTGTGCATATGCTGATAGAGGAATAATATTTTATAGCTCTAGCTCCATAGCAGTATATTCAAACACTAACATGCATTTTATGTTGGTGCTTTAGAACATTGCAAGTTCCCAATGAGAAAGTTGGGGTCATGTGTGTCCAAGATGTTGCATGTACTTTCCTTATTCCACTCTCTATTTACAAAGTATGTTTTTCCTTTAGTTAATGCTGGACTGAAACCACAGTTTTAATCAGACCTCAGATATCTACCAATATATTTGTATGTGCAGAAGTTCATCCTCTGCTCTTCTGAAGGTGAGGTTCTTCATTCAGTCTGAGTCAAACCTAACTTATCCCAGAAGTCCCACTGGACTTCTGCTGTCTCTTCATTTTTTTAGTAAAAATTTAGTGTGATACTTTTTCAGAAGTAATGAGGTTATCTTATACTCTAGCATCACTCTTTCTACCCTCTTTTTCCTGCAGTTTTTCCTTGTGTTTTTCCTCATGTTTTAATAGGAGCTCTTTTGTATCTGCATTCTGCGTGCATATGAGTTAAATCCTCAATTTTGCTTGGCATAGCTAAGGCCAGATTAGCTATAAGCTTAGACTGAAAATCTTCATAACAAGTGTTTGGGGAGAGTTTGTCAATATCTGCACTGTTGCAAGCCACTCAGTCTCACAGCCTTATTCCAAGCATTGGCCAGGAGGTGCAAGAGATTGTTGCAAGGTGACTTGAAGTTCAACAAACACAAGAAACTATTCTTTTATCATGCTTAGAAAGAATAATGTTCTTCTAAAAGGAAGCTAAAATGCAGTTTTCCTTCTTTGTTCACTTGCTTACTAACAACAAAACCAGCTACATACAGAACCACTCTGAAAGTCAAAGCTTCTTGTTTCTGCTTCATCATCACTAAATAATGTCAAAGAGCCAAGCTTTGGATCTAACATTTGTCAGTGACCTGCTGCTCCAGAACCGACAGAGGGAGCACAAAACACTACGTTTTCTTTTCATTTCTTGGTGATGGTGTAGTTGACAATCACATATCCCAGAGGTTGCTCAGAACCCATAGGATATCATCAGGTTACATATATTTTCTGTCTGCTTAGAACTATTACTGATGGTATCTCATCTCTCCAGCAATGACACACAACTTCCAAGTATTTACTGCTTTCTTCAGAAAATCTTTCTCATCTGTTTGTGGTGGATTTGACTTTAATTTTTCAGCTGAACTTTACATACCACATATTCTGATCAGCACCTAAAGGTCCAATAAGTGGTAAGATAGTTAACAACACGTAAAATTTTCAAGCTAAACTGCCTTGCCTGATGTAACTCTGGAACAAGTTAACCTCACAATCTTGTCAATTCAGTTTTTATCTTTTCTGTGCTATACAGCTATGTGTGTGTTCCGCAGTTTGTGAAATATCTTCTTCCAGCTTCACTGCCTGAGGCTAAAGCATGCAGCACAGTTCTGTCTCCCAAAGAATGTCAAGCATAATGAAAATATGAACTTGGAAAAGAGCTGATTTTTATGTGCCTTCCTGCTTGAATCTTCTGCCTGCTCATTTTTCTTTCCTCAGTTCTCCTAGGTTTTATTTTCTGCTTTTGGAACTGTATCGAAAGCTTTCTTAGAATGAATTGCTTTTAAAAAGCTTCCTCATAATGAGGCTTGTCACACAAATGAACGGAGCATTGCTGAACTCTCACAATGTGGCACAGGCTGACTCAACTTTTCAACGCTCACTCTCAGAATTAACATTCTTGTCTAACAATGGTTTTTGCCCCTTCTCTTTCTGCTTCTGAAGCTCATGACCTGTGATTCAAGAAATTGCACTCACAAAAATGAATGAAAAGTATAAGGATTAAAGTGAAGGTTAACCTCACAGAATAAGAGAACTTTAGTATTGGCTTGTCTTCCTTATCCATTGGACCTAAGCATTGTAGTAGAAGCAGAAGAGTGAGTGATCTTGCATTCAGTGTCAGAGGTGAAGGCAGCTTTCTTCACAAGGGGCAAAGACAGTGTGCTTCAAGAGTAACTTCAATGAAATTGCTCTCACAGCTGAGGAAAGTGGGGTTGGGCCATAGCTGCATACTCTTCTTCTTTACCAAGGAGGAGAGAAGAAATGCTTGAATGTCTGTTGAACACCTTGTGCCACTTTAGACCTCTGAACAGACTAACTGTGAAGGAGAAAAGATGCAAGATTTGGTTTTGAACTGGTGTATGCCAGAAGAGTATAGGCTAGAAGGTCTTCCTGCCTATTTGTTGAAGACATTAGCAATAAATAGAAGACAGCAGCCCTGTTGCCTGGAGTCCTGAGAACTGAGCAGTTCTCATCAGAGCTCACATCTGAATTACTGGTGCTGAGCAGCCCTCGGGGTTGTGTCTGCTTACATCTGTCCCAGACAGCAGCCAATCTTACACGTTCTAGAGAACTTTTGAGGGCAGCCTTCTTCCCAAAGGGAGAATGGTGCAGAAGAAAAAAGAGTGATAAATTATCTGAAATAGTGAATTTCATTCTGCTTGTAATTTTAACCTTGTGAAGGAAGGCAAGAGAGACAGAGGGATGGGAAGGGAAGGGAAAAGAGCAATACCAAAATTCCAGCTCAACATTTACTATTAAGAAGTCCCATGGAATGGAAACTCGCATAAGGATTTTGTTTCTTTTTTGGGGGTGTGGGGGTCAGTGAGGGGTTTTGAGGAGGTTCTTTATTGTTTTAAACATAACTTTTTTTTTTCACCCTTTAGAAATAATGTCTGACTCCCCATGCTGATCTGGCAAGTTTGTATTTAGGCTTTCAGCCAGCTGTCATGAGTGCTGGCAACGCCTAGTAGTCCTGGCTCAACTGAGATTGTCCCTGATGTGCTATATGGTATGCATGGCATCCTCTACAATCAGGGTATAAAAATCTGATGACTACAGAAGATCTTTTCGTGTCTTGGCTTCTTCTGCTTAATATTTTTGCAAAAGCAGGCAGTCTAGAATCATTGTGTGTGGTGGGAAACTTCACATTTCTTTCATGATGTTTGAATCCAAGTTTGCACTGGTGACCTTGCCCAGTATTTGAAAACCTCCATTTCTTCACTGATGTACTGACAGGTTTCTGCTTTCTATGCAAAAGATGCAGAACACCTTGCTTGATTACAGATAAAATTGCACTGAATTATTAGCATTATGCAATAGAAATAATGAAAGTGCAATTTATGATCATCTGGCTCCCAGCTTACTGTACTTTATTAAAACAAGAGAATATTTTTGGGAAGAAAAAAAAGGAAGCAGGAACAGGGTAGCTGATGATCCCATATTCAATTCCACTTTAGGCAGAAACAAAGCATGCAAAATTAGCCCAGAATGATTAATGTTCCTGGGGTTATAAACTATACTGAAAACTGAAAGCTATAGAGGAGATTATTAGGCAACCTTAATTAAAAACATCACTACTAGGTCTCCACATAATAAACGCACTCGATCTGGGTAAAGGAAAATAAAGTTAATTGTGAATAAACATTTGAAATACAAAGATTTTACTACTTAGTGTTGGGGGAACCCATGGACAAGGTCTTTCCTCTTCGACCCTTGCTGCATGGTCCTCATGGCCTCATATTGGGCAATGGTGGTGGGTGATCATGAAGCCACTGATTTTAGGGAGGATGTATACATACCCACCCTATCACACAGAGGAAAGACAAAAGCAGAACACCATTACCTCTGAGTTTGTGCTAGGTGAAGAAAGAGAAGGACAAGTGACAAAGAGGCTGGACTCCTTGCCTGGCTGAAGAGGTGAGCAGGACTCTAATGAGGAGCACCCAACAGGTACAGTTTTAGGCAGGTCCAGGGTAGCTGAAACAGAGTTCAGGCTGAACAAATCTGATTGACTTCTCTAGAAGGTGACAATGACAGCTGACGAGTGCACAGCAGACATAATCTCCTTGGACTTCCAAGAAGTCTTTTGCGGTGGTATGGCTTTGAAGGCTGTTTCTGGAAGGATTTTACTAGTTAAATCAGAATCAGAGTGAGGAAGGTAGGTTAAAAGCACATTTGAATGTGTTGCTAATCACCTTGGCAGTGACCCTTTAA
Source organism: Forpus xanthops (assembly GCA_032466535.1). Lineage (NCBI taxonomy): Eukaryota > Metazoa > Chordata > Aves > Psittaciformes > Psittacidae > Forpus > Forpus xanthops. The sequence goes on along the minus strand of JASSUY010031969.1, from coordinate 14,356 downwards.
AATGAAAAATGTTTTTAAAATAGACTTTACGCTGCTTGCAGCTGTAAGTTCTGCTTGTACTTACCCACGCAAAGAAGGCTGAGTTCAGTCAGAAAGATGAGCTTGATAGCTTTCTTTAATTAATTTTTTAATAAAAGAAAAATAGAGCAGATGAAAGAAGCTATCTCAAGAGCTTAGAAGTATGCCAAGAATTTCATACTTACTGTCTGGGCCTTGTAAGTACAAGCATCAGAATAAATTTATTTCTATGCGTGAAAATCAATGGTCTTTGTCACTGTAATTAAAACTATACTTAAAAGTATAACTATTTTCATTAGGAGATGTTTTGCCTGCTTGTTTCAGTAAGAGTTATGCCACTGGCAGACAAAGTCTCAGGCTGCACGTAAGTTATACAGGCTTTACTTATAGTTCTTGATGAAGGATCCCTAAACACGCCCATCATTTTCTATTGTTTCCTACCTCAGGAATGGTCAGCACTGGATGGTCAGCACTGAGTACAATTTGTTGCTTTTTGTTGCCTTCAGTCAGTCTGTTAATTATAATTTTTTTTTTTTTAGTTAATTATTAAAGTGTATTGTCTTGGGACTATTTGAGGCTGATAAACAAGACTTTAAAAATGCAGAGACAAAGACAGGCTACTCTTGTCAGTGTCAGCAAATAAATAGCATTAATCTGTCTTCATTACTGCCATGCATGGTGTAACATAAGAGTCCACCAGGTGGGAAAAGGCATAATATCTTTTAACCACTCTATGAGAGGTACGAATTAAGCTGAAACTTAAACAGAAAAATCTTCTTTGATTGGAAAAGAATAGCAATAGTTATTTTGTCTTCAGAAGCTTTTTTGACATTTTTCCATTAGGATATTGATGGAGTGCAGAACTGTCTGATCTGAGCTATCATTAGCAGTTCTCAATGGGAGATGCCTCACTGCCATTTTTGCCTTTGGAAACTCTGGCTTTTCTGTAGGCTGTAGTGGGATGCTTATTCCAGCTGGAGTTGTGCCTCTTCCCTGCTTTATTATTTAAAAGTATGAAATTTTAATTAGCACATAGTTATGGTTTATAGTGCTTTAAAATATGTCATATCCTTAAAGGCATTTCAGCAAATGGATCTTTCTTCCTTTCCCACCTCGAAAATGAGTTATCCAAGCAATCTGTGCTGGATGTGTTTAAGAATAAGGATTGGACACACACAACAAGATTATGTGGCAGTGTAAATCAGAACTATGAAATTTACTTCAGTAATTTACATTATCTGTAGATCTGGACTATTAATTACTGGGAGCCTACCTTTTTAAAAGCAATTTTTTAGTCACTTTGACATCTAACCATCTGGCTTCAGTTTCCCCTGGTATGCACTTTCATGACTATTAGGAAGCTTTGTTTAAATATGCATATTACCTAGGTAGCATGCAGAAGATGGTGAATGATACCACTTTGATTGCGCGATTTATTTCTTTGCAAAGTTGTCTTGGTTAGACTTCACATACCAGTCAGTAATGGATTTAATTTGCTAGTCTCCCTGCTATGGCTCTGTATTACTCAAGGATTTTACTGATGGGATAAGAAAAAACTCCTGGCTGGTAGGAGCATGTACTGTAGTAGCTAGTTCCCCTGTGGCAGCAACAGAAGAGGCTCTTTATGAAGTGCCTATGAGCCTGGCCACTTTTTGCGGTTTGTTCCTCTGGTACATCTTTGTAAAACATAGATGTGATGTATTTTGGGAAAAATAACGGTCATTGTAACACTTTGCACACAAAGTGCATGCCATGGCCTATTTGCAATTATTTTGTTAAAGATATTTTTGTGCCCATTTGTCACAGATTTCTATGCCTTTTCTATATATGCATGCATTGATGCTGCCTCTCACCCTGAGTATGCTCACAGATTACAGCTCTGGCACAGCTGGGTCTCTTATTCCCAACCCAGAGGCCTAGCTCTCTTTGGCTTGTTACAGCTCCATCTGAAGAGGCTGAATCAGCATCCTCACCCTGCAGAGCTGATAGTCCAGAGTATTATCACAAAGTCAAATAGGCAGAAGCTGTAAACTGGGCTGTGAACCCGCAGAGATCTGGGCTACTTTTAACAGGCTGCTTATTAGGAACGGGAGAGATCCTCAGGCCCAGTCTGGGATTCATAGCATACTCTTTCATACAGCTCCTACCTGTGGACTGTAATTTTCTTTAATACCAGAGAACAATCTCATCTATAAAGTAAGATCAAATGTTCGGACACAGTTCTGTTCCCCTAATGGATATGATTTTACCCAGCACAATATTTCCTGAGCAGCTGAGTTACTGACTGCATATATACTATATGCTGCTGAAGAATAGAAACCTCTGTAAAATAGCCTTTAATTGTCACCTGGTTTTGATGCTATTGTATTTTTGTGTATGCATTTACAAGGGGGTTCAGGATACGAAAGAGCTTTGATACTTGAACAAGTTTTGGACCCATCTACTGTTTTTTTCGTTTAGTCCTACTAAGATTTCTCCATTCATCAGTTGAGAAGGCAATCATAGAAACACAGAATAGTTAGGGTTGGAAAGGACCTGAAGATCATCTAGTTCCAACCCCGCAGCCATGGACAAGGGAGCCTCACCCTAGACCATGTTATCCAAGGCTCTGTCCAATCTGTGATGCTGGGGAGGGTTATATGCTCCTCCACCTCTACAGTACTCAGTCACTGACTCTTCCTGTCTCCCCAGCTGCCAAAGCAGGAGTGTACTCTTGTCAACTGTCCCCTATAGGAGAAAATGGCCTACTGTCCTCTGCTGCTCCAGCTGTGAAAGTGTCCCCACTTCTGTTGATAAAGCCCAAAAGTAACTCATTTAACTTAACTAAGAGTTGAGGGATGTTTTGAATATGCTGCTAATAAAAAACCCTGCAAAGTTTTTTCTGTAACTTTGGATTTGTAACATTTGTAAAATTTCAGACTTAATTATTTCATTAAATGTAATAATTTGTAAATGGCTAAATTTAAGTTCCTTAAGACCTTTCTTAGAGAACGTATTTCCTAATGTCACTGTAATTTTTCACTCTCTCCAATTTAAAACTGAGTTTCAGTAGCTTAGATTTTTACATATTTGTTGTTAATTCACCAAGAGAGATGTATCTTTGTATGAAGGAAAATGATGCCAACCTGATGAAGTTTAACCATGACAAGTGCAAGGTCCTACACCTGGGTCGAAGCGATCCCAGGTACAGCTACAGGTTGGGCAGAGATGTGATTTAGAGCAGCCCTGTGGAGAAGGACTTGGGGCTGTTTGTTGATGAGAAAATGAACATGAGCTGGCAGTGTGCGCTCGCAGCCCAGAAAGCCAACCGTATCCTGAGCTGCATCAAAAGGAGTGTGACCAGCAGGCTGAAGGAGGTGATCCTGCCCCTCTATTCTGCTCTCGTGAGACCTCACTTGGAATACTATGTTCAGTTCTGGTGTTCTCAACATAAAAAGGACATGGAACTGTTGGAACAAGTCCAGAGGAGGGCCACGAGGATGATTAGGGGACTGGAGCACCTCCCCTATGAAGATAGGATGATAGAGTTGAGGCTGTTCAGCCTGGAGAAGAGAAGTCTGCATGGAGACCTCATAGCATCATTCCAGTATCTGAAGGAGGCCTATAGGGATGCTGGGGAGGGACTCTTCATGAGGGACTGTAGTGAGAAGACAAGAGGTAATGGGTTCATACTTAAACAGGGGAAGTTTAGATTGGATCTGAGGAAGAAATTCTTGAGTGTAAGGGTGGTGAGGCACTGGAATGGGCTGCCCAGGGAAGTTGTCAATGCTCCATCGTGGGCAGTATTCAAGGCCAGGTTGAACATAGCCTTGGGTGGCATGGTTTAGTGGGAGGTGTCCCTGCCCATAGCAGGGGGATTGGAACTAGATGACCTTGAGGTCCTTTCCAACCCTAACTATTCTATGATTCTATTAAGAACCTCTTCACCCCAGAAACCTGTGACAGTGCTGAGAATTATCTGGTCTTGATGTGTGTGTCTGAGTTTCCCAGTTTTTGTGTATTTAACAAAACCCATCGTCAGCCTATTGGAAGTCTGATTTTCAAGGGCCATTGAACACTGAACATTCCCAGTAAGCTGCAATTACAGGAACAATTGTGCTGAATAACTTTGGACTGATGGGGTGTGAACATCAGTCCTCCCAACTTCCCCTTTTTTGTTTTGGTTGGAGTCTGACAGTGCACAGGGTTCCAGTAGAAATATTTTGGGGAGTGTGGATGTGCTTCAGAAACTCTGGCATTTCTTCCTCTGGCTGTGAATTACACTTGTGTTAATTACACTTGTTTTATGACTCCATAAGCCTCTTATTCGCAGTTGTATTTTGGTGTATTTTACTGAAGGTGAAGCATCTTCAACTCCCCTCACATAATTCCATTCCGCTTTCAGTCATAGAAGCATAAGTTAGGAAGTGGAGCAGCTTTCACGTATTTCCATTGTGCTGGATGTATTTCAAGTGTATGAGGCACTTAACCCAAGCAAAATTATAGGCTGAATTAGAAAAATCTGCCTTCATTAATTAACCTTCTGAATTTCTAATTTCCTATTTTTTTTGGCCCAGTGTAAAATGTTAATATATATATCATGGTGACACTGAAGGGCTCAGACCTCCCTTAGGTGTCCTACAAAGCACATAAATAACATTAACTGCTTTGTTAATTTACCAGAGACTGGTAAATTGATACCTGATGCCGACTCATGGGTTGTGCCTATCAGTGTCAGCGTGCTTAAGGTTACCAAGTCCCATTATTAGGAGTGATGTTTCTTTTGAAATGCTTGTGAAGTGACTTCAAATCGTGGAAGAGCAGTACAGGGTGTCTGTCCTTGCTGGCTGCACCTGAGTGAGGTCAAAAAGCTGCATAGTTGGGCTAGATGCTTGCTTGTTTTGCCACACTTACAGCTAATCCACCTCAGGTTGACTACCCAACTGAAAATACAGTACAAACTTTGCCTAATTTCTGCAGGCAGCCAAATTATCTCTGGTTTAGAACTGCAAACCTGTTATCAATAGTGAGCACAGAACAGACTTAAAATATTTGCTATGTAGTATGTAATTGATATGTAAAATGTAATCATTGAAACCAGCTATATAAACAAAAGCTAGTCCAGTAGCTTTAGTGGGTACTTCTCCAGTCATACTCAAGCACAGATGGAAATGCAGACTAAATTGTGTAAACCAAACCTCCATGAAGTCATACATAAATGGTGATATATTGTGACAAGATAGCTAACAAAGTGGAAGGAAGAACATCTGTCTCTTGCGTATGGATTGGCAGGTACAGTGAAGATCTGAGGTACATGAAGGCTTATAGAGGAACTATCAGAATATTCCTGTGTAAAGCCTCTCCCTAGTCCAATTCCTAAAATTACTTTTTCCACTGTTCTAAAAGGATGAACTGACTGAGGAGGAAAAAGGCAGTTTCTTGTATGCTTGTCTGGCAGTACAAGGTGAATATATTCTGATTACGAAATAGAAATTAGTATGATTTAAAGTTAAAATGTCTAGAAGCAAGCATTGGAAGGTCCATAGGGGAAAGAGTGAAGGAATGTAAAAAGAGAATCTGTCATTCTAATAAGAAATATTTAGTTAATAAATATATTACATTTGGATATTTTTATAGTCAATTATTAGAAGACTTAAACCCAATTTGTGGTAAAGTGTTGTTCTATGTTCTTTGTTTTGTTTTATTTTTTCACCTTTCATACATGCATACAGTGGTATCAAGCTCCAGCAAGTAAAGGATTACGTTTAAAATGAAAGGATAACACTTGTGAGGTCTCTGATGGAATAGATGTTAAACTCAATGAAATGGCAATTTACTTTGTTGGGCTAAATTTTTGTTCTTGATTTTGTTCCAAATTTTGTTTTAAATTTTTGTTGCTTCAATGCTATTGCATTCTTTGAAAATAAAGTCATAAGTGAAAGGTTTGCACTTAGAGATTTTCCAAACTTAGAACAAGTAATTTAAGTAGTGTCCACAAGTACAACATGTTTTTACAACAGCTAATCTTTGTACCCTTTATCACACTTCCACTGTCCCTTTCTCTTAAGTTCTCAGGCAAAAATTAAGAGAGGTGAGGAGATTTTTCTTAGCAACCTGAACATAGTACGATTCTCTCTGGCTGCAAGCACTTCTGTTTTCGTTCTTCTTTAGCTCATGCTAGGACAACAGTCAAGTGAGCTTACTGTGAAAACTTCACTATAAATAAGGTTTCAGAAGTGTATCTCTCCTAAGGGGATGACATGAGAGTACTTGGGTGACTGTGGTAAAAAAAAATCTCGAGTTTTTCTAAACATAAGTAGCTTGGGCTATGAAATGGAGCAACCATTTAAAACCTTCTGTTCTCCATACACAGAATTAGAAGAACACATGACTAAATAGAGCCATGCATGACTTTATACAGGATTTCCATTGTTGTGCTGTAAGTCAAGCCACAGAGGGTGTGTATTGCTGTTTTGGTAAAACCACTGGACTATTTGCAGAGTAGGACTATCCCAGCAACGTGATTCTGAGCGCTAACAGGCGCCTGAGAAGAACAATTAGGGAATTAAGCAGCACAAACCTATTTGTTTTCATGCAGGCCATAGACAGATTTTTTTTATTTTCATTTTTTTTATGGTAGGAAAACACAGAATACGGACCATCAAGGTGCTAGTTGCTATGGTAACCATATCACATCCCCCAAAACCTTTCCATTTAATTATATACGTCACTGACTATCAAGTGGAGTAAATTTCATTTTTTTCTTTAATACTCGAGATTGTGAAGTAAAGCCAGGCATGTTCATTGCAGTTTTAAGCTTTCTATTTCCACTGGCATTCTTAGGAAGAGAATTTTTTCCTTTTTGCATGTTTCTTTTTGTTTGTTTGGTTTTTTTTGCTGTTGTTTCATCCAGTTTTATTGACATAGTAAATTATTGTATTGGGCTGTAGTGGCACACAGTTAAGGGTTAGAGGTTTGTCATTGTTTCTGTGTATTTATAGCCTAATTCTCCAGACTTCTCTCTGATATACATGATTTGTTCCCAACCTGTATGTTATTGGGGTTGTATTTCACCTTTGGAAATACCTGCATCGTGCTGAAATCCATGTCTACTTGAAGACTACATGAAAAACACCACCTGTATATAGAAAATTTTATATATTGCCATTGAAAACAAACCAAGACACAAAAGTCAAACCTAAGATTGTACCATGCTTCTCAACTGCTTTTGTGCATGAGGGTGATTGAAGTGAATGGTTTCAAAAGCCGGTCCAGTCTGTACCCAGATAATTCCTATGCTCCTACGCTGTCTTCTTTGTAAAATGACAGTAATTATAGCTGACTTTGATATCTAAGGAAAAAAAGTGCAAAATATTATTATAATTTATTTTATTTCCCTATTTTCATAGCTTTTATGACATATCTTTTTTATATTAGTAGAAGAGGTACATATATGACTGGCTTAGAGGTAAAAGTCATAATTTTCTTGCTTTTTTACAATGTATAGAATATCTTTTTTTTCTTTCCCCTCTCTAAACATTTTACTTTAAAGTATATTGATCTAACAAAATAAGTAATGAGAAGTGATCTCCATATGAGATGATAAGGGTCTGGAGTATCTCTCTTATGAAGAAAGCCTGTTTAGAGAAGAGAAGCCTGAGAGGGGATCTCACTAATGAATATAAATATCCCAAAGGCAGGTGCCAAGAAGATGGTGCCACACTCTTTCAGTGATGCCCAGCAATGAGGAGCAATGTCCATAAACTGAAACACAAGAAGTTACACCTCAACATGAAGAAGAACTTCTTTACAATAAGGGGGTCAGAACACTGGAATAGGCTGCCCAGGGGGGTTGGGAGTTTCCCTCTTTGAAGACATTCAAAACCCACCTGGATGTATTCCTGTGTGACCTGCTCTAGGTGGCCCTGCCTTGGCTGGTTTGGATGAACTAGATGATCTCCAGAGGTCCCTTCAAACCATAATAAGTCTGTGTGATTCTGTGTTATAGATATTATACCTTCAAGTTCAGTTTATATAATTCTTTCTTCGTTGTTCTGGTTGCACATTGTCGCAACTTACCAAAGTGAATATTTTCATATAAAAATGAATATTTTCATATTAAAAAAAGAATCTATGTCCCATACAGATTTGTTGTACAAAGTAAAACTGCAAATACTGTTGGAGGCTTTCCAGGCAAAAGGTCACATGTTAATAATTGTATTTATTAATGACAGAAGTATTAGCACTGCAATCAAAACTACACTTTGCAAAAAATTACAGCTTTTGAGAGTAAGCAGTAGAACTGAGAGATATCTGAAGGTATTTCATAAAGGAAATCTTTCTAAAATCAGTATACAGAATCCCCAAACAGCAGGCACATTTAGCCAGGTAATAAATACAGTGTTTGAGCTTTACAGAGGGACTTACACCTAACCTGAATAATATTTTTTAAACCTAATGCATCATATTCTTTGTATCAGACAAATTCAGTATAAATACAAAAGTAATAAAATCAGGACAGGAATTTAAAGTTACAGTATTAGCAATATAATAAGACAACTTTATCAAAATTAGAGACAATGAGGGTTTCTTGCCAGGAATTAAGCTATTGCTGTGATTAACTAGTTTGCTTTCTAATGAAAATATAAATTACATTAAAAAAATATTAAGTGCTCTGAAATGTATGCTTGTACTATTTGCTAAGCATTTTAAATCTTAATAGCACTGAAAACCTAACATTACTGTCATTGCTTTGGGTGTTAAGCACAAATTTTTTCATCTTAAGAAAGGAACTCCAAGAGAGGAAAAGCCCAGAAAAACTCTGCCATCTGCCTGAATAAAAAGCTTCACCATCCTGAAAAAAAAAAATAACTAAGTCCTTACACACTGTTTAGAAGAGTAAATTCCAATCTGTAGTTCAGGTTTAGGAATTTGTGAAGGACAAGCAGATGGTTCTAAACAACCCTCAATCCAGCATCATGCTTTGAGCTACAGATGCCAATAATGGCAATTTCAGATGTATTATGAAATTGGGATGGTTCACAATTTTTATGTTCTTTATTATCTACTTATAGACAGGTGATTATTGAGTAATTTGGAAAGATGCTTTCTCTGTATGTACTTATTTTATATTATCTCCTCAAAAAGGCTCGACAACGTGAGGGAGATGAAGCTTCTTACCTTTTTGAAACACAGAGAAATGCACTGAGAGGGGTCTATAGCGCATCCCACAGGCCTTGTCAGTTTGTTGCATCTTGGTTACAGCATGTTGTATTTATTCCCACCTATTTGCAACACCCAAAATCTCAGGGAAAATAAGTACACAGCATACACAAACAGGGATTTTATTGTTGTCATAATTTGTCTTAAAATATTGATCTAAGAATAATCATTAATCAGCTTACAACTGTATTAACACTTATGATTAAAATTGCATGCAGTTAAGATTAGTAGAGTCTAGATTCTCCATGTTTCTTTGGTGTTACTGTCATCCTTCGTCTGTGTTTCAGGGTCCTAAGGTTCAGGCTTTGGCTCAGGACAGAGGAGAAGAATTACAGTCGTGAGCATCATAGTCCTTTTTGGGGAGAGCTCTGATGTTGATCTGCATTTCCTTCCTCTTCACTTTTGGATCATTTTATGCATTTTATAATATGATCTATGCCTTGCTGCTTCTTCATTGGTTCACACTTCCACATTATTGTCTATTGTACCTTTAAGTTAGATACGTTTGTTGCTTGCTTTTTAAAGACCATCTTAACTCTGCTTAGCTGGTTACATTCCTTTAATGACCATTAACTGACCATCGGTGAAATATTTATAACCCTCTGGCCCCTGGTATCATTCTGTGCTCATAATTTCAATCCCCTGATATCAGCCCATGTCAATATTCCTCTACTTTTCCTTTTATTCTAGAATCATAAACTGTTCTTTCTGTGCTGCTTGCTAACACTCCATACGATTCCCAAGCTAATACAAAGTAGGTAATAGTTGCCTGATCATTAGATAATTGTTGTTACAGCTAAGCAAGTCTAAATATGGCTCCTGTTAGGCCAAAACAAGTCCAGACAGAGCTTGAGAGGTGTTGAATTCTCTGTTGCTACCTTAGGGCAAAGCCTATTGCAAATAACATTATATTTATCAGGCAACAAGGCTACAAACAAGTGTAATCCCAAAGTCCTTGCTTTAAGGATTAATATAAGTATGAATGAAGTCCCTCCTCATTGGTTAGCAATGAAATACCTGTAATACAGGACACAGAAATAGATTTCCTATTCTCATACGTATCTACAATGGTGGAATAGAGTTAAAAGGAAATAGAATAACAGAAGACATTGCTATGACCCTTCTGAACAAAAATAATCGTAAATACTTCAGCTTCTCAGGCTGCTCAGTAGCTTCTATGAGCTATCATCAGGCTTGCACACTAGAGAAAGCCCTTAGAACTGGATGTTTTCTACTTGAGCTGTTAATGTTGGTTGAGAAGCCATTTGGAACAGTTTGTTCTCTGGCCCACAATCAAAGGAACCTGACTTGTTTACCTACTCATCATTTTCTTGTGTGAGAGCACTGAGACATTGTATGGTGCCAAGAGGATTATGTGATCACTATCCCCATCCTCCCTAAGTTTACTTGATTAACATATTTATTGCATATCTTAATTAGTAAATTCCTAGCTTTAGGTTTCAGGCTGTTTTCTCCTCCTAACAGCCTTCGTCAAATGCACTGATTAAATTTTAGAAATTCTGTAAAGTAGAAAATTTTAGTAGTTTTAAATATTTGTTTTGTTATGGCTCTTGTATATAGAGGACCATAATAACATGCTAAAAATGGTTTGAGAATTTGTTTCTGAGGAGTAGCTTCTTCCTTTGCACTCTATTAGTTTTCAGAAAACTCATTCATATGGGCAAAGATTAAAAATAAAAATTGGATGTCCTTAACATGAAGGATTTAATAACAACTTTTTTTCATTGGAAGAATATAAAGGAGAACAGAGGGTGGTATTGATCCCTTTCTAGCTCAAGAGTTGGAAGTGTAGATGTGTCTTTGTGTAAGCCACTTGAGTAATTGCTCCAGAAAGGAGTGCCAAGCCAATTCCAAATCTGCATAAAGCATAGCTAAGGAGAGGATGGTCTCTTCTTATCCGATAGTTCAGTGATTATAGAATTCATATGTAAAGCAATATTGCAGTTATTTGAGCACACTTTCTACACTGGATGAGGTTTGCTGACCACTATACTGCAGCATATTATGATTCAGAGCTCTTGTGATCTGTTTTGCTGAACCTTTTGTGCTTCTATAAAAGAATTAATAATAGTTGATGAAGCAGAGACTTGAATTCTGCCCTAACAAGAGCACTATCAGTATGTTAACTGTCATCTTCCATGGTCTGTTTCTTCTTCCCTCGAATTTCCTGATTTGGAGGACAGGGCAAGAGCTTTAAAAGGATGCTTCAGGATATTTGAGTTAACTGGATTATATTGGCTCGGCACCTGGTGCCTCCTGGACACTCTGTCCTTGGTGAGATTCCTTATGGTGGGCAAAGACCCTTCATGCCTATATATGTGGTTGCAAATTCCATCAGGTAGCAGGCTGACTACAACTTGTCCAGTGCAATGCAGTTCCCGTGGATCAAGCTTGGTACTACCAGCAGCTTATTAGTGCAGCAAACAGGGTTTTGTGAAGGTTTTGTCCTTTTTTTTTTCAATGTACAGAAAATACAGAGGATACTTTGCACCTGTACTGTTTGGTGCATTGCATAGGTCTTTTTCATGTGTTTTCCATTTCTAGATACAATTTATGAAGCATCACTTTCTTGCTATGGAGGTATGCAGCAAAATTATGTCCTGGAATCTGTTAAGTGTACATGAAAGAATCCCTTTGTGTCTCTTGTTTCTTTCTACACTCCAGATCGCACAGCAACAAATATAATTTATCCTCAAATTACATTAACAGTAACTTTTCCTATTGTTATGCCTTTAAAGAAGCTCTAGAGTTGGAACATACCTGGGGCTTTCCATAGTTGTTATCCTAGGAACAATTTCTCCTAAAGTTTCACTAAACTTTCTGGCTTGACTCACATGAAAATGATCCCATCGAATGGAATGAGGCCAAACTTTGGATTGGCCAAAATACGAGATTATGAGTATAATTGAGGTTTTATTTATTATGTGACTTGGCGTCATGATATCTGAATTATCTATACAGGCCTACACAAGCCATATAAGAAAATGAGCCTGCTAGCTGGATTTTGTGCCTAGAATTAATCATCCATATTTTGTCTCCTCTCCCTCTCCTCTTCCTCTCCTCTCCAGGGAAACTTGTAACAGTGCCTAATTCCTGTGTTTTGTGCTGAAATTCCACTGATTGCTTTCCCAAGCTCACACCTCCAGTTTGAAGGCCAGGAATTTCTACATCTAATGTTAGGAGTTTTATTTTCCCTTTTGGGATACGCCTGTGGTTAGCCCACTGTCAATCACGTCAGTTAGTTTGTATTTTTATTGTCATAGGATGTCAGAATTGGGATTTTGCTCCCACAAAGCACACTATGAATTGTACTGTTTCCATTAATTTGAATTTATCCCTGCTGGTCTGTCTAGATACCTTCAATACAAATCTTGAAGGAAGAATATGATGAATATGAATCATTACTAAAGAAGTATTTCCATTGGTTAAAATTTAATTTGTCACCCAATTCCACGGATCATGATAGTTTCAGGAGAGGAAATATTTGAAGTCTCTTGCCCATGGAAGCCTGGGAATCAAACACAAACAAATGCTATTTGTGAACTTGTTTTATAAATAATAATATTGTGTGCACGCTACAGCTGATATACTGGCAAAAGCAATGATACAGCTATGGTCCCATGAATGTGTCATACTAACCTCAGTAATCTTTTTCTCTTCAGAGCAGTAATATTGCTGATAAAAGCATGTATCAACCCAGTTGTAAGCATAAAATGTTCTTCTGCCTACAGGACCTTGCCATGAGAATTCTAGTGTGAATGTTGTGGCTTCTTAAAGGGTTCCAAATTCAAGAAATATAGTTGTTCAATACACTATGTTGCTGTTCTGAACTAAGAATTGAGAAAAGTATTTAACGATCAAGTTTCAACCCTTGCTCATGGTTTCCATAGATGTTATTACTAGAAAATTTGTTCACTAGGTCTTCCTACCACAAGAAATCAATTTAGAAAGTATTTCTGTTTTCTCTACCCTGATTTTTTTAATTACTTTTAGTTGAGTCTTTTCAGCTCCATTGGAAATAAATGGCATTACTTAGAAGGCTGTGGGGCTTTTTTTTTTGTTTTTGTTTTGTTAACAATTTTTTCAATGACTTGATGCAATTCACAGAATTGTGCAATGAATAACCAATGACCTTATGGCTTTATCCTAATAAGTAATTAAAACAACCAGGAAATAAAGAAAGAAGATTAAACTATTTAGAAAAGTTGTTAAAGCTTTGGAAGAGCCACTGACAGTGCTGTCAACTAGTATTTTCTTGGAAAATTTCTCATATCTTTAGCAGAAAGCTGTTATTTACACATAAACAGAGAAAAGGACATTATTTGTATTTATCAAAATGCCTGTTACTGAATGTCAGTCATCACTAGGTAATTGCTTTCTGTGTAATAATGGCATTGCCTTGAGCTTTTTGGCTTCACATGGTTGTGTTCAGCAGCTTTGGAAGTGGAAGAAAGAAATCTGCAGCTTGACAATTAAAATGACTAAGAGTGAGAACACACTCATAATATTTGTGTGGGTATTTATAGATACGTATATAGATACATGTATTTTTATTGCTTATCTGCATGTGGCTCATGAAGCTACATTGGCTATATGGGATTTAGATCATTTAAATATAAAGCAACAGCTAGCTCCAGAGAAAACAAAGAATTCAATACCATTCTGCTGTTCCGCAGCATTTTATACTGAGGGGAGAGGAGAAGTTCAGGTTCTGCTAACATTACGCATACTAAGAAATTTCTTCTCTTGTATTCCCAAAGTTTAATTACTATCATTCACACTGGAAGAACATATTCAGTGGGAGAAAGTATGGCAGAATTTGCTCTGATTTAAACCATAAAATCAGAGTCTAGTCTTTCAGTACAGTTCCTCATTGACTTAAATTGAGAGCTCTTTGAAAAATGACATCCTATGGTTCTACGCTATTTCTTACAATACAATTTGCAAAACCTATAGAGCTATGTTTCGTTGTAAATATCTAGTAATATGAAATGATTACAGTCTGTCGTGGTTTAAGCCACTCAAACTCACGTGGTTTTCTCTCTCACTCACTCCCCTCTCTTTCTTCCCCAGTCCCGGGGGATGGGGAGGAGAATCAAAAGAATGCAACTCCCAC
>JASSUY010031968.1:0-66294 GCA_032466535.1 Forpus xanthops | reverse complement strand
CTGCATTAGGAAGTGACTCACATTGGGGGAAGCGACCGAGACCGTCCTGCTGGTGATTTAGAGGTGCATGAGCTAAGGAAGAATCCACATGGCACCCATTAAAACAGAAGTCCCCTTCCAGCAGCCTCAACCAGAGCACCCAGTGGCACAAACATCTCTGTTTTCATGCTCTGCAAGGCCAGAGGTGAAGGCAGCATCCTTACAGAACCCATCCGGGGTCCCCATCAGCCCTGGCTGCACCATCACATCCCTGGCTCCAGCAAGGTTGCTCTTTCATTATTTAATACCCTGCCTCTTTTTGAGACCACATTCTCCAACAAAGATAATAATTTCCTCATTAGAAGCTATAGAGTCAATAGCACAGAGCTGTGAGCGAATCGAGGTCATTCGTCTGTTGAGATCAGCATTAGTCTCATTAAAAAGTACGTGGAGTGGAACTTTACAGAAGACACTGCTCTGAGCCTATTTCATATAATAGGTTCTGAATCAGCTTTTCACTACCTCTTCCTTTCTGGAGAGAAAGGCTCATTCTGATCTATTTCTGACTCTCAGCCACCTTTGAAAAATCCCCGTCCAACCCTTTGGGGTTCATTTCTCTTCCCAGAGCAGCATTCTTCCACCATAGCCCACCCACACCGAGCCTGGAGACCTCAAAGAATGGGTGGACGGATGGACAGAAGAGGGTCTGCTGTGCTCTGGCATTGGGAGGTGATGCTGGAGCTGAGGTGGGGCTGCTCTGCCTCCCACATCCCTTTTCCAGCACCCACAAGATGCAGGGTGGGAATCGGGATGGAGCCGGAGGCTCCCATCAGAGCTGGACCAGAGACCTGTGCATCCAATGGAAGAGCCACCACTGGCTCCTGGCTCGGATGCAGCTGAGGGCTGCCACGTCCTGTCAAAGTAAACCAAGGTCACTCGGGGTGGTTGCTGCTGAGGGCTGACAAGGTGCAAAGCAGCCTGTGTTGTCTTCTCCCCATAACATTATTGCTGCTGTTACAGGCTGGGGGGGCAAGCTGCCAAAGCGTCACAGGTTTTGATACAAGCAATTTCTTAACCCATGAACTTAGAGGAGGTTTTATGCTGTGGAAACCATAGCCCTTGTTTCCAGGAGAGAGGGAAGCCACAAAATATGGTCCTAACTGAATGCCTGAAGGATGGGTTAAAGCTCAGCTAGGCTGCCTGGTGAAATAAAGGCTTTCCATAAGTATTCGCTGTGTACTCACACAGAGCTCAGTGTTGCCAAACTCATTCACTTGTTTACATTTACATGGTAACTCCTACGATTATATCAATGGATTGAAAGTCTGGAGTGAACCATCCATCCCACACCTTTGCTTGGGTTCAATATCTCCGACCACCTCTGTATACAACAAACGCTTCCAGGCTTTATTCCCATTCCCTTTGTCCCGTGCAGCCTGCAGTGGGTGGCTGCAGGAGACACACACTTCCCAGCAGCAGCCACGCTTCCTTTCTTCTGGAGCTGCTGTGATTGAAACCCCCTAATTCTGCGCTGCCTCCCTGCTCTGATAGCTGAGAGCATCCTCTTTCAAAGCATTGTCACTCAGTCTTTACACAGCACTTACATGAGTGGTGCTGTTCTGGGCTCCAGGCACTTTGCATATAGAAGGGGATGCTCCAGGGACTGACAGTGGTTTCCCCATCTTCTGCTCTCCTCTTCGCAGAGCAACAGGAGGTTGGGCAGAGGGACCCTGTTTTTTGCTGCAGGAGCTTGGAGCTCTCCCTTTGCTCCCCATCAGCATCAGTGAGCAGCTCTGCTGGCAGAGAATGAGGGGAATAATGCCTCTTATCTCTTTGTTCTCTCTATCAAATGTCCTTTACTGTCTGTGCCCTTGGATCCCAGCTTAGGAATTGTGCTCAGGGCTTGTCTGAGCCTAAGCTTTTACCATTTGACATGTCAAAGATGCTCAGCAAAAAGGTGATGTTTGGGCTGTTTTGGAGGCGTCACAACGGGCACAAAATCCTGCCAAACAGTCCTTGATGTAAATGCATCCATAGAGCTATTAAGAGAAAAGTAGAGGCAGAGATAAAGACAGAGACAGAGAACGACAGATCCTAAAGCAGAGCCTGTGGTACCTGCAGCACTGATGATGATGTGTTTATACTTCTAAGGCTTGGCATCCATGGTCACCATGTCAAAAAGAGAGGTAACAAGACCATCCTGAAGAGACGCTGAGCATCAGCTGCTCCTGCTCTGCCCCAGCCTGCAGCAAAGCCTCCGTGTGCATCCCTGCTGTTGGAGGATATGAGGTGAGGTCCTGGCAGGAGCACAAGGCAGCCGTGCTCAGAGGTGAGTTCAGTAGTACTGGCAGCATTATGAGATGCACAGAGGTGCTGGGGAAATGAGGATATGATATAGAGAGGGAACTTTATAGAGTTTGCTTCTGATCTCCCGTATAACGTATGGATGTTCTGCATGGATATGCAGAGTACACATACAAATGTTTTCACTTCTCAATTTAAAGTAACCTTGGTGGATGCAACGGCTGTGCTGCACCCGCTCCCAAAGAGCTCTAATCTACCTGCAGACCGTGTTTAAGGCTGGGGAGCTGGACTGGCCTCAGCACCAGAGAGCATGCAATCTGGAGGCATTCTGCAGGGATCCCTGACTTACCACTTGGAGACTTGTCTTTTTGTGCCTTGCTTTGGAAGCCTAATGAACTTAGGAAAAGCAAGAGATTAGAAGGATTTAGGGACTGATGCCCGATTGACAGGACCAGGACAATATTGGCAGTAAACGTAAATACCACACAGCTCCAACTGCTCCAGATGGGAACAGGATGGAGCAGGGGGATGTGATGGGGCACCTCGAGCTCGCCTCATGCCTCTTGCTTTTACTGGGGTGGGTGGGATGTGGCTCTGACCCTCTGCTCTCCTATGTGCAGCTTTGTGGTGGCACTGCACAAACCATCCCTCTGAAAGCTACCAAAGTGGCATGAACACCTTGATTTATCTAAATGAGGGACAGATCCTCTGTCTTTGGTTGTACTCTTACACCAAGCAAAGCACGAGCTCCAGGCCCAGCCAGCCAAGGGAGAAGAAGGGCACAGAGATTCATGCAGGCTGAGATCACCCCAGCTCACTGCAGCAGCATCAGAGTTGGCTCCACATCTGCCTGGGGAAAGAAAGTGTGTTGGTGCTGTCATTAATTCACTGCAATTAGCTTGCAGTGATTACTTGAGCACACAAGGTAGATGGGTTGTCCCCCTCTCCTGGTAAAGCCACCTCTGCAGTACCCCGGGTGCAGCTGGGAGGAAGGTGCAGAGGCTGCAGGAAGGATTTGGGGGGAAGGAGGCTGCACACGCATGAATGATGTGCTCCAGTTCCGTAAATCCCTCTCTCTGTAAAGAGGCAATTTAGCTTCAGAAACACTGGCATCTCATGTTACTACCCAAAACACAGTAAGTGGAACAGCCCCACAGCTATGAAACCTAAGGAGATGCTTACTCGTCTGTGAACAACCCATTCTCCTCCACACATGAAAGGCATTGATGCAAGAGCACAGATTAATCGTATTCAGCTTCTTCAGTATCTTTTACTGTCCCCGCAGAGTAAACAATTAGACTCTGCAGTGCCTCTGACCCTTCCCTGCACTCGACTGAAGGCACGAGCGCATCCCGCAGCCCAGCCAAGCTCCAGGGATGGGGAACAGCAAAGGTCTCTCCTCCAACTCAGTTCCTTCTCCCTGTTTACACCCCATAGCAAGGCAGAACTGAGGTGCTGCTGGCCACAGACCTGGAGCACAGTGCGGGGGATAACGCTGTTTGCTGGCATCTCCCCTCTACCATGAGCTTCCAGCAGGAGGGAGCTGTCGGTGCAGGAGCACAACTGGAATGGCCCATGCACAAATCCAAGAGTATTGCCTACGTGAGCATGAGCTCACAGCTCAAATGCACACATTAGGGACCTGGCCCCTCACCATCTAACCTCTGTAAACACACATGATGCTATACATCCTCATTTCACCCGATGTGAAGATGCGATAGGATTGCTCCGTTGTCAGGCATCTATTATACAGATGTAGCACATCCCTCTGATTAAAGACCAAATGAAGACAAAGCACTGAACATTGCCTACTAAGTCTATTTGCCAACAGACATCGTATGTTAGGGCAAAAAAAAAACCCAAACCCAAATCACAGGAGTCTCATTTGTTCTTCGAGTAGAAGGGGTCTATTTAGTCTTCACTGCTGGCAAGCAACGTATCATGGGCATCTGCGGAGCAGCATTTATTATTGAACTGCCTCCTTATTTAGGATAATTATTTCTCTTCTCTCCCTAAGATTTGGGTAAAGTCATTTAAAAGAAAATCTGCTCAGATTGAGCTTCTAATTGCTTCTGGTGGTGGAGCCCTACAGGTATCAGCATTGGCTTCAGGACAGCTTCGTAGTGTGTGCTGCCTTGTGACTTAATGACTTGCAATATTCCCTTTCCCCAGGATATGGCTCAGCACAGCTTTACAGCGAGGCTGCCTTGATTTCACCTGCACATCTGCCTCTTTGTGCAAGCCCTTTGGGTGCTGCTTCCCTCAAAGGGAGGTCAAATGAGCAGCACCAACAGCATCCACTGCTACAGAGCTTGGAATCTTATGGACCACCGTATTACAAACATACAATAACAGTGACAGCTCCATGAACACATACCATCTTGGATTACAACAGCAGTTTTCCAAAGGATGTGCCCATACATCTCTCATCTGAACCATACAGCGTTATTCAACCCCAAAATACAGAGCAATACACTCTGGTTTGGTTTATTAAGGTGCAGCAAAGTGGATGAAGGACACAGATTCCTCATGTACCCATTGGCAGACAACTCACAGACCTGCAGACCACGGTGCTGAGCTGTGGCTTAAACGCTTCCCTGATGCAGAGCCGGTAGCAGGAGGTCACTGCTCTTCCTTCAGATGATGGAGAAGTGGATTTGCACTTTGCAGGACTTCCTGGGAAGTGAGCTGATGGAGCCATAGAAATCACTGCTCCCTTCCACAGACACAGCCTCTAGCGGAGTGTGCACAAAGGAAATGTCAAAGCCTGTTATTTCAGAGATGCAGAAGCAGGGAAATGGCCAGAGCCTCAAAGAATTGTGCTACTATACGTACAGAAACCCACCAGATAGCTCTTTAGAGACACGGCGCTTAATGTCTAGCAGCATTCACAAGACAGGTCCTCTGCATGCAAAGTGCACTCATTGCATTTGTGCACCAGGGCGCGGGGAGGTTTGGTTTGCATCACTCGTCGTACCCATAGGAAAGTGGATCATGTTCACTGCAGCTCTTCGCGTTGCAGCAGGTGAGGTTTCTTTGTGCTGACTGCAGTAGGAAAGCTAAACTCCTCATGAGCTCCCTCTTCTCAGTGCATTGAGTCACTTTTGCTTCCGCTCCCCCAAAGCCAGCGAGGAATAAACACGTTCCCTACAGCCCCAAGCTGCTGCAGGCTGGGACCCGGCAGGACTCTGCACACCACTGCTCCTCTTGGAGATAGGGCTGGCTTTCAGTCAGCTTTTGCTCCTTTAAATCCTTTGAGGTTTTCCTCTCTGTGAGCAAGGACCCCCGAGCATCGCTCCCTGCTATGGGTTCTGCCTGCAGAGCCATCAAACAGGGTCCTTCATGGGCACTGGTACCCTACTGGAGGGGTTCCAGTGCCACCCAGCACCCAGAGCATCCTCAGCACCTCCCTGCAGACCTGACCCTGCCAAACGCTTCGCCTCTTGCAGCACCAGCATGGATGCAGGCCACAGGGGTTCTGATGCAGGGAAACCTTTGGTCCAAGCCCTCTGGGAGATGCTGGAGCTCAGCAGGAGGCTCCACAGCATCCAGGGATGCAGGCAGCGGAGCTTTGGGGTTGCATCAGCAACGGTGATGGAGTGAACAGGTTCCACCCAGCCTGGAGGAAATCTACTGGCAGGAAAAGGATTTCATGCTTTCGTTTGAGTTTTCTTTGCTCAGTGAACCTGTTGCTTCGCTGAAGTCAAAGAGGGAAGGAAAAAGCATTCATCCACTCTACAATCCCCGTGATTGCTTTTTTTGCTGCTCTTTATGTGCTGAGAGAAACCATGCTGGAGAACGTGAAGAAAGTATGTTTATTTCTGCTTGAAGACTGATTACATCACTATCATGGATAATGTAATAGAATAACTTTATACCCTTGGGAGAAATCTAAGAATAAATATGAAAAAGTAAAATACTTCGTTTCCACTGTCTCTGAAGGTGAGCGATGATGAAGCGCTGTATTTACAGGGGAGTTACCATACTCTAGACTCTGTGCCAAATAAATATCATCTTGAAAGGCTAAAAAAGTCCATTGAAATAGTTTAACTCACCACAAAATCAAAAAAATTAACCCCAAAAAATAACAATATCCATGTATCCGTCCCAAGCGAAGGTTAGTGACATGTTAATAACCGAATCCACATGGGATCATTGTCCAAGAAAGGAGCCTTTCCCTGCTCACCAGTTCCCCTCGCAGAAGGAGCCTCGGTGGTTTGCCTTGTCTCGACTGATGAACTACTACTGGTTCTTCAGGCTGCAAGACACAAGTGAAGCACAAGTCACTGTGTGGTCCAGAGCTGGGCTCTGGGCACTTCCAGCCTTCCCAGGAGCATCCATCCCGCTGCTCTTCCCATCAGATAGTGCCATCTCCAACCCACTTCTTCCAGCAGCTGGAGCTCCAGAGGAACCAGCACTAGGGCAGGTCCTAAGGGAAAGCTCCAACTTTCTTTGTAATGAATCATGGAATAGAGAATAATGGAATGGTTTGGGTTGGAAAGGACCTCGAGATCATCCAGTTCCAACCCCTGCTATGGGCAGGGACTCCTCACACTAGACAATGTCACCCAAGGCTCTGTCCAACCTGGCCTTGAACAGTGCCAGGGATGGAGCATTCACTTCTCTGGGCACCCTGTGCCAGCGCCTCAGCACCCTCACAGTAAAGAACATCTTCCTTATCTCTGTCCTGAACTTCCCCTCTTTCAGTCTGAACCCATCACCCCTTGTCCTATCATTGCAGCCCCTGATGAAGAGATGGCTAAAGCCAATTTTAGGTGAGCGATCAGGAGACTTCAATCCTAAACAAAATAAACAGAAACTCTATATCTAAACCATGTTGGCAAGTTTAAGGCCAGTTTTGTCTTTTATGAAAGCAGATTGTTGTAAGAGGCAGAAGAAAATGCACTCTCTTTAGGTCCTCATGTTGCTCTTCGGCAACGTTGGTGAGCTCAGGATTACACTTTGGGCACCGGTCCCGTGTTTGTGCTTCACGTTACAACAATCCATACACCAACAACATGAAACAAAGATGCATGACCCATGCTGGGGCTTCCAAACCGTGATCAAACCATTAGGTATCAGAGATATCTTTATTTGCGCTTACATTGAAAGGGAACAGAGACTATTTAATCCTATCATGAGAGAAAGCGTTACACACTCTCTCCTCATAAGCAATGTAGTTATTCAGCTGCTCTCTGGCACTGATTAAAATGCCTTCCAATTCCATATACCTTTTATAACTATTCATCTTCCGGAGTGATTGTCTCTCTAAAGGCTTCTTCATATTGTAGGCATCAGCCACTATACGTTACAGAAAGCGCACCGAATGTGTTACTGCTACCAATAAAAGTTGCATTCATCAAGGGAAGAGAAAAGGCATTTGGCCCGGTTGTAAAAAACGAGACACAACTCATATACTGACTACCATCTCCTGGAAAGTACTGGAAATCTTGCAGCAAGGAGCGCATTGGGTCAGGCTGAGGATGTGCAGAAGGGAGCTCAACCTTCCACCACCAGGGATGGGGCTGGAAAGGTCCAGAGGATGAAACAAAATACAATCTGACATAAAGAAGTAATAACATCTGACACTGAAGTCAGGCCAGGAAGCACCAAAGCCTTCCTCTAGCCCAGGCAATCAGATCCAGAGCCCCCGGGAAACATCCATCATCACATCCCACTACTGGGAGCTGTCACAGGCTGTAAATACTTGTTTACTCCATCTAAAATAGGTTGAAAACGCAATGGAATTGCAGTCGTGGTGGAGGGGGGACACTTCTGCGTGTACCACAGTCACACTACTGTGATTAGCTCTGATTTCTGACTAGCCGAGAGCTTATGTTAATAAACATGATTCCAATGAGACATCTGTGCTTTCAATCTGAAAACAAAAGAGAAAAGCCTTGCCCAGGCTTCAAGCCTGTTGCCATTTGCTCCTCAGCAAATCTGGGCTTTCATCAGGGACTAGGTAAAGGGCTGAGCAGGAAGATGCTCGGAGCGCACCCTCCAAACTAGGAAGGACCATTCTCAACCCCCAGGAATTCACTTGGACTGAATGCCGCACTCATTTCACAGGTTGAATTGATTTTAGCCCAATGGCACTGCAGGACTGGGTCGCCTCCTCTGCAGAAACCCTAAAATTAATCAGAAAGCAAGAGTTTGAAAGGGAAGCCTAGACATGTATTAGCATCTATGAATGTGTAAATGAGTGGTTATGAAACCTCCGAATATATTTGTGAGCTCTAGATGTGGCAGAGAGGTCTGGCTGATCAAAGAGACAAAATAAAGGCGAGAAGACAAAATTCTTCTGTATGGAGGTGGGAATCATCATCCCTATAGAGTCAGACTCTTAATTACTAGGGCTGGAGCTCAGCCTCCAATTGCTGACAGCCAAGAGGGTGGAGGACCGCTCCCAACTCTCACTACCCAGCACATTATTATAGCCCAGAGATGGCACTTACATCAAACGTGGGTCTGGGCTCTGGTACTCTGCCAACAGCATCTCTGTGCCTTTCATCCTCAAACCCCTGAGGAGCTACTTCAGACCTGGAACCAGAGCCTCTGGGGCATCTTCCCCAGACACAGCTCTTCTCTCTTGGGTGCAGCGATGAACAGAGCACCCTGTCCCAATCCCACGCTGATTAGAGGAGGGAAGTGATTTTGCAAAGCCCTAAGTTAGTATTCACACACTTTAACCCCAGAATCTGAATATCCCCCGGCTTCTCTCACAACAACGTGGGGCTTTAACTCTCTGTTGTGCGGTGCAAATCACAGTCAGCAGTGATTTGGGGACTTTGCCATTTACATAAGCCAGGAAAGAGGGAAGTTTCTTTACTTCAGAAGCAGTAAGGAGGAAGGTTGGCACATGATGTTCTCCCGGTGTTTCAGGGATAACGTGCCCTCCATCCTCATGAGCTGATGTTCCAGATGTCACTGGGAAGGGATCCAGTGGTGGTGCTTTGTACCTTGCTCCTCAACCTGCTCACTCACAAGGAAAGCAACCAAACTATGGCTCAATCCCCTCCATGCATTCATAAATCCCTGATTAAAGGGTTAGTGCTCCTGCAGATGTTCCAGAGTCCCATTCCAAACCTGCCCCAGTGCCTGAGCTGAGGCTGTGCAGACATTCCCACTGGAGCTGCCACAAGCACTGCCTGGCCCCTGACACAAACAGGCTGTGTGCCCATTGGTGATGCCTTAACAGAGAGATTCCCCTGTATCCAACTCTCACCCCAGTTCCTGGCTCTGTGTTAGGATAAAACCCAAGGATGCATTCCCCCTTTATTTTCAAGCATACGGCTTAAAGTACCTGCACACTGGAGGGAAAAATAGGAGCTAGCAGACATAATCTTGCTTTGCATATTCACTGGCCTGAGGGATGAGAAATCCCTCAGCGTTAGCCACCTCCTCCCGCATCCTTTCATTTAAATCCCAGTCAAGACACTTTGAGTTTTTCCCCCCTTTTCCCAATCTTTTGGTCAAACAAACCCAGTTGGAAGCATCCAGGCAAGCCCTGAAATCCCTGCAAGCACTGAGCCCTATGCACCGCTCACAAGGGAAGAGCTCAGCTCCAGGGTACCCAGCCTTGATCTCTGCTCTGCTGCAGGAGCTCCACTGATGGCCAAGCAGCAGTGGAGGCCCAGATGACACGGACTGCTGAGCAGCAGTTCAAGGGCTGCTGCATGCTGGGTTATTTAAAGCTACTCCAATCATGGCTGGGTTGTGAGTTGCTCTCTGGAGAGCTCTCAAGGACTATAATAAATAGCCACAACTTGACTCATTCCTCATAAACATTCTTCTCTCCTAAAGCAGCTTCTCACAAGACTCATCCCGTTTTGGGTGCTTCCAGCCTGTGCCCACCTTCCCTCCATCCCGTCCGCAGAGCAAAATCCCTGCTCTTCACAAACTGCTCCCCCCCGTCGGCTTTTAAGTTTTTAATTAGATGAAGGATGACACTGACATAAAGTGTTTTGTTGCCTTGGCAACTGCAATGCACTGGTTTCAGACCGAGTTATGAGGAATTGGACAGCCTTGACACTAACCAGGAGTAATGAGAAGAGTCCAAAGCAGTGGGTGAAGTGCCTACCAGGGTAGGTGGAAGGGCTTGCAGGGAGGGATGCACTGAGATACAGATGATTCTTGTAGCTAGGAACATGAGCTGTATCAACTGCTTTACCTACCCAAATCCTGCTGATGCCTGCTGTTATCACAAGCACGCTATGCAGCCTGCAAACACCACGTACAAGGTCATCATTGCAAACAGAAGAACTCTAGTTAAGAGACCCCATGGCTGCATCTCTGGGCCCAGCCCCATTCAGCATCACACATGGCTGTTACAGACCCTTTGGACCTGATTCAGGGTAAAGGACATGGGTAACTCATCCTCTCAGTCCCATAGAGAGGACAATGAAGCTGCAAAAGCAGCTTTAAAAAAGGAGAGTAAAATCTGGTTACATCCTAATTACAGGGTAGGAAGAGTTTTTGTTGTGCACAAGCCCAAGCTGCCCGTCTATTGTCTGCCCTGCTCCTGCACTTCCTATAGGCCTGAGGAGAGATGTGCTCCCTGCTCAGACACTTGGCCTGCAGAAAACTGTGTAACGCTGAACAATGGATGGAGGAAATAGAATAATCAGAGCAATTTCCCATAGAAATTGGTCAGACGAATGCCTCTAATTGGCATCCCGTTATTACATTTGTAACACACTCTGGTTTGAATTTATTACCGTTTCCTCATGTGCTCAATGCCCATGCGAATCTCTCAGGACCAGATCCAAGTCATTATGAATAAATGATAAGAAACTAAATTTAGGAAGACTGATAAGAATATTAATTTGCAGAAGAGGAAGGGCCTCTCAATGGCAGAGTCCTGCAGGCCCCTGCTCTCACTGGTGGTCCCTCCCGGCTTCATCCATACCGAGATGGAAGAGAAATGGGGCTGCAGAGCTGTCCAAGGGTGGAGATGACACTGTGCTAATTGAGGAGCCTGAACAACAGCAGCAGAAGGTGTGGGGATAGAACAGGATGTGAAGCTCCCTCCTGACGCTGAAAAGCATCAGTGCATCTTTCCTGCACATCTCTATTTGCCAACCGGCAGGCTGCTTTGATTCGAAAGGAGCTCCTTTGGCCTTTGTAGGAGTACCAATAGCAACAATAACGCAAACTCAGAAGGATTCCAGGGGAAGGATGAACTGCAGCCTGTGCCCAGGCAGCTCTCATCCCAAGTTTCTGATGGGAAGAGCCACCAGCTCTATTTCCCAATGGTGGGAATCTGTTGCACCGGTAGGGACCCCAACCCGACCCGCGCTGTCCTGCATGCTGTGCATGTAACCCAGTGGAGCAGGGATACCCCATCAGGGAGCTGTGCTATAAGAGGAGGGGAGACAGAGGCAGGAAACTTGCTGAATGTCCTTGTTGCTCGCTCTGGTCATCCTGCCTCATCTTTCAGACTGTCCTTAAAGCCACCCAAAGCGTTGCAGTAACAAATGACACCTTTTGTATTCCTTTTCTACTTTGAAACAGTTCCCAAAGCTCACATGTAAGTGAATTAAGAGAGATTAATTCATTAATCTACTCTCTGGTGCTATGTATCTTTATCACTTCATTTTAATAATTTGTACTAATTGAAAGCAGACTCCCTCCAATCTCAGGGTTGGGCAACACATAATTGCTCTAAATCACAGCATAAACATTTTCACTTGGAAACACTTAATCCCATCATACTCCCAATGCAGCGTGCAACGCGTTATTCTATATACTCATCCAGGCACAGGCAGGAAAAGCAGGAATATACCCACTTGGTCTGATGTTTGGAGCCCTTCAGGTGTGCGTGGTACTGCTCTATGGAGTTCAGGGTGACGCTGCAGATGTTGCACGTGTAGCTGCGCTTCAGGCCTGCAGAGAAAACCCAGAGCCATTAACTGCGCTCCCTTTACAGTAACCCATCTATTTACTCTTCCAGGCCAGGCTATCCCAGCATTAGAGAAGTCTAAAGGGGTATTTTAAGGAGGCACAGAGCAGACAAAAGGCAAATCCCTCCTGGATCCTGTGGTCCCCGCAGCGTCGCATCATTCTCCTGTGAATTCCCACAGAGCATCCCTGCCCTCCCACTATCGAGGCTCCCTTCATTCCTCTGGGGGGGATCAATTCAGAGCAATTCCTCATTAAACTATTTAGGAGACGGATCTTAGGGACTTTACTTTCCCCCGCAAAGGGACGCACACTGATTTATCCACCACAGCCACAGATCTCAGGCAGCCTTGTGTGAAGACCAAAGCTGAAAGCCTGGCGCAGGTACTGGAAGCACAGTCCTGATGGATTTACTCTTGGCTGCACCTGCCTCAGTCCCTGCCCGCAGCACACAGCCTGCACTCGGCTAATTTTAGCCCTTTGCAGCTACAATAACAAACAACTATTTATACAGCGCTGCTCTTGCTGCTGGCCGAGTACCGCCGAACCAGAAATAACAGCTCAGCGGCTCCACAGTGGAGATGCTGGGTTTGTTTTGGGGATGGTTGTGGGGTTTTGCTTGAGTCGGGGCTTTTTTTACCTCCCACCAATTCCCTTGGCTGCCTCTGCTACTTCCCATGTCATTGTTTGTTTGATTGCCACAGTTAGAAGTGATTTCCTAAGTAACTACACTGCGGTTTATTGTATTGGCAGGGGACGTGATCATAGTGCTGAGCGGGTTACTGCAGGAGCAGCCAGGGCAGCAACTGTGCTGGGCACAAGCACAGGTCATACCCATAGGAGTTTATCTGCTGCTGGCAAAGAGGAGACAAATGGCATCAACAGCACTGAACCGACCCCCAGGAACACCCCCAGAGCAGCTGCAGTGGGGATATGGCCTGTACCCGGCTCACAGGAGCTGCAGGACCAACAGAGGAGCCACAACCCCACAGAGCAACACCCACAGCTCCCTGCATGGGGAAGACCTTGGGTCTGAACAGCGTTTCCCTCCTAATTCACTGCTGTGCCTCTGGGCACAGATTGCAGGGAAGGAAAAAGCCCAGGCAGTTAAGGAGATTCACGCACATCTCAAAGCGAAGCTGCGAAGCAGTTTATAACCAAATCACAGAAACAGCCTCCGAGTACATTCACTGCCAAATATCCGAGCTGAAGAACTCAACCCAACAAACCCCTTCTGTGCTCTGCTGATGCTGCTAAGGTTGAACTTCCCATCCCTGAGACATCCAGCAGGCAGCAGCCGCAATGAGAGGTGATGGAGAAAAAGCCATTCCCTAGGACAGCCTGCTGCCAGCCGGCTGCTGGAATGGATGGCATTAGCTCTGATTCCTGGCAGTTTAGATTGGAAACACGCACGTTTTGGTCCATTTCGGAAGCATTTCTTCTTAGCACCCTGGTGCATTCCTCCCTCCCCTCCTCTGGAAGGGATACTGGCCTGCCTAGCACATTATTTGCACAGTAATGTTCTACTTTGCCTTTCTAGACAAGTTTTCACCCAAGCATTCCTGCATTAGCATCACTGCCATTACACATACATCAGCATTACCATAACCATTGATGTTAAAGTAATCCCTATCCCGTCCTCCTAGGAAATAAGGGAATTGCATACTTAAGAGTCCCTGCGGTCAGGTTTTGGCTTTGCACTGATTCACATCCATGAGGATCTGAACAGACCGTTTCAAGCTTAATTGAAAGGCTCTGCTTAAAAATACCCAGAGTTGGGGCACTCTCAGCACGAGCCACTGCGCTCCTCAGCAGCGGCCTCAATGTACCATGGAATAGTCTCTCCTGACTTTCTACAGGACTATTTCTCTGCAGAAACTGCTAGAACAGTTCACTTGGAACAAGTGATGTATGGCAGTCCTCAAATCTGAGCAGTTTATGCTTACCATCATTAGCTGCAGAGGCTGCAGATACACTCAGCAGTGTAAACAGACTCCCCCAAAATCACCTTCTTTCTGTGCTGCAGGCTCTGGCTATGCTGACAGCCCCACGTCTCAAACACCTCATCCATCCCTCATGCAGGAAACTTGACCCAACATGCAGCGAACTATCTCCTTTAACCAAATACTCCAGAAATATTGGGATGAGCACTTGAAAATGGCAAGCGAATGATAATGCAGAAGTCTTGGAGCAGTCACCCACGGTTTATGTGATGTAATACGGTCAGGAACAAAGACCAGATTGCAGATATGCTTGGGGATGTTCTCCGGACTGAATTCTTGGTGCTGCAGGACTGGATTGAGCCAAACACTCCATGTGTGATGCAGGGGAAAGGCTTTGCATGGCTGACATGGTGCAGCAGCACCTTGCTGCAGTGTGAGCCCTCAGACCATGCCATAATCACTGCAGGGCAGAGATGGGAAGAGGGGGAAGGAAGAAACTGGAAATACTTTAAATTAAGGTAATAAGGTTCTAATGCTCAGCAGCTAATTTAACAGCACACATTAACAGCAGCCTTATTGAATCTTAATTACCTGTGTAGGTGGAAACGCCATCAGTGATTACAGTTCCTAACTGGGGACACTGATTTTATCCCACCAGCATGTCAAGGCTGCTCATGGTGATGAACAAGGAGGACTCCTGTCCCCCCTCCCATGGCCAATGTGAGAGGGACTCAGGGCTGCTCCACTGCAGTGGCTCTTCCTGATGGCTGGAAAACACTGCCACAGGATGGGCTGATTCCATGAAGTCCTTCGTGCTCAGCAGAATCACACATCTGCCAACGCCAACAGCCCTATTTTAGGTGGATGGAAACAACACCCGGCCTGGAACTAAGTTGGAAAGACACCAGGAGCCACATCACTGCGCTTCCCAATGCCACGCTGCCCCGGAGCAGCCACATTCCTGAGGCAGGACAAGGGCTGAACCCAACCAAGGACTGGTGGAGTCAAGCATCAGCACAGCAGGCAGCCTGCAAAAGGCTGGTGGCTGCAACCAGAGCAGTCTGTGCTAGGAAACGTCTGCGTTCTCCCGTCGTGTTTCCTATTGCATCCCGACAACACATCAACATTCCTTCCCCTGCATCGTGGCATGCATTCATGTAAAATTGAATGTGCTCCTATATCCATCAAATAAAATATTAACAAGTCAAGTCATTAATGTCATTCTGCATGAAGCGCATTAAAAGACATTCCAGGGGAGTACTTGTTAAACCGCTTTTTACTAACCAAGAGTGGCAGCAAAGAATGAGAAGTATTTATAAGGCATACAAAGAAATTATGAGCCGAGAAGGAAAATGAAACTCAGCACTTTGCCTGACTTTGCCAGACACCATCTGCAACGATGCCATTTGCAATGACTTCAGGTGACAAATCCCTGCGCAGCCATCCCCGTCCTGCTTACTGCAGGTTATAAGCAAGGACGGGATGGAGAAGGGTCTGTGTGTGCCTTCTGCTCATTTTGGTTATTCAAAGGGGTGGGAAAGGGCTCATGGAACCCATGGAATGAAGCTTTCAGTCACTGCACCGGCCTCGAGGAGGAGTGTTTTGCTGTGGGTTCTGGCTCTGCGCCCGCAATCCGTAGTGCCCAGCATCAGTTTGGTTCCCTATGGATGAGCTCGGATGGGCTTTGCTGTAAAGCCCCTTCAGAGCCCACCTGCGTCAGAGGAGGGACCAGAACCTGCAGCGCTGGGTGATGGCAGATGTGAGTGAACCAGGACCTGATGGAGCAGGGATGCAATTCCCTCCATGCCAGGCCGGGCTGTGGGAAGGTGGGAGCTGCCAAAGGGAGCCACTCCTGCTCCACGTTACTGAACAGACACAAGCTGTCAGGGGCAGAGCCCAGGATTCGGCGTTGTCATCGCAGCACTGGCATTTGCCTCGTTATGACCTGCTCCAGGCTCGGTTGGATCTTCCTGCTCTTTCAGGGCATCCCCATGCGCTCTCCTAACAAGCAGGAACAGCGGCGTTCCTGGGAGCAGGGATCCAGGACTGGTTCTGCTGGAGGGCTGGGAGGCCACATGAGGATGCTCAAAGAGATGGTGCTGGACCCTAGACGGCTGTACACTGCAAGCAACCGGCCAAGCACCCTCTGCTCCACGTACATGTGGGACCGTGCACCTACATGGACCACAGCTTTAATTCGATGCTCACTGCAGAAGCAGTGTTGTTAGTGTGTTATCTCCCTTTGGGGTTGTTTTTTCTCCTCCTCTTTCTCATTTCCAAGAAGAAAAGAAGACTTCCAAATCGCAGGACGAGCTCTTGGCAAGGAGAACCGATGCTTTTGTTTCCTATAAATATCAGTTATCCCAAAATACATCTCTATTCTTGTTTCTCCAAATACACATTCATATTTATCAATAAATATTTTATCGCAGCCATTATCAGAACATCAAAGGCTGCTGAAATGTTGTACTGCAAATGACACAGCTCGTTCCAGGCTTACACAATGCACCCAATGTTTGTCTCCCACAGCAGTCCAAATAGGATGAATATTTAAGTTGTGATGGGGAGAGCGTGGAAAGGGAATGAGTTCGTGTTCTAGTGCACACCGAGGTAGTGAAGCAAGCACAGGGCAGGGAGAGGGGCTGTAAGTGACATGGGAAGAGGTGCTCGGATAAGGCAACACTGCCAGCCTGGGTACCGCGGGACTCAGTCACTGTCAGCATCTCTCTTGGAGCCAGACATGACTTCATCTGCCAAGGTAAGGCTGTTCTCTGGCACAGAGGCAGACCTCATCCTGTGCTGCCTATTGCACAGATCTGCCTTCTACATCTGTAGAGATGCGCTCTATCCTCACAGTGAAGTTAAAAACCAACAGGGGCTGATGAGTATGCAAAGCCCTTCAATTCTGCCTCTCCTTAGGCGCAAGCTAAATGAATAAACCACTTCACAACTGATTTATTTACTGTTAATGACAGCCTCAGTCGCTCTTGAGCTTGGCACAGTTCAAAGTACTAAGCACTTCCATGTTATTGTCCTGGGTTTTATTTCCCTGCATATTCTCAACAGCGGGCAGTGACTCAGCCACATGAATCATTTATGGCATTGTGAGTCACACTAGGTAGCACATGAAGGATCTGGATAACCGTTACAGGGTTTATTTCAGAACAAGAAATGCACAATATGCTGCGTAGTCATTAGTCTTTACAGGGAAATTATTTCATTTAGCAAGGTAAAAAAAGGAGGAAGGTAATTTTCAAGTGTTAATATAGCACTGGCAAACCAGACCTCCTCTCCCGCATGATGCTGAAAATCAAACCTGCACTTTCTCCTCTGCCTACTTCACATGCATTGTGTGCACACAGGATTATAATCAAGGCCATAGAGAAAACTTCCAACAGGAGGCTCGTACCTCTCCTCCTGCAACCACACCTCCATGTGAAC
This sequence comes from Forpus xanthops, assembly GCA_032466535.1. Classification (NCBI taxonomy): domain Eukaryota; kingdom Metazoa; phylum Chordata; class Aves; order Psittaciformes; family Psittacidae; genus Forpus; species Forpus xanthops. The sequence goes on along the minus strand of JASSUY010031968.1, from coordinate 48,724 downwards.
AATGGGCTTAGATCAGCACTCAGCCTGACCCTGTCTCCAGTCCCCCCCAGGGCTACACAAGGGGGTCCCACAGAGGTGCAGGGCACAAACCTGAGTGGTCCTGAGGTGCAGTTCTACAGGGAGCTCAAGGGTGCCAGAGCCCCTCTTCATGGGGCTGGGATGGACAGAGGGCTGGACGGACACGTGGATGGATGGATGGACAGATGGATGCATGGATGGATGGATGGCTGCTCTCCCTTCAGCAGGAGCACAGAAAGCTTGTGTTTAGCATACCCATAGAAAATGCTCGGTTCCTCTTTGCTGTCACTGACCCAGGGCCATTGCAGTGTTTTTCAAGCACTAATTAAACCACAGAAGACAGCTAATGCCCCGCTCTCCATCAGAGAGATGAAGGGAGCGCTCTCTGCCTCCAGCAGCCCCATCCCCATTGCCCTTCCGGGCTGAGTGCTCTAACGTTCTCCTCTAGCTCACAGGGACAGTCCACATTTGCTCAAGGACACAAGTGAGTGCTAATGGAAGGGACTATTTTAGGAAGAGGCAAAGGAAATATTGAAGGGTGCTTCTAAACCAGCAGATTCTCATCTTAGAGAAGAGCAGCAGCATCACGCTCTCCCTGTATCACTTAACCGGTGATGCGCAAGGGCAGCATCGCTGCCGTCACCGCATCCCATGGGAAGCTCGCAGTGGTGCTCTCACCTCTCAGCTCGCCCAGGTCCAGGGTCTTCCCCAGCTGCTCCAGGAGGTCAGCCCTGGCCGCGTTCTTCTTGTGCTTTTTGCCATCGTAGTGCTGCTGGGCCATCATGGGGTTGTTGAACCAAGCGGCGCAGAGCTGGCAGTACCGGTCCGAGTCCCGCCGCTGCGGTGGCGATGGCACCACCGGGGCACTGTCTGTGTGTGGCTGCTTCAGGGGGTTCAGCGTGGTTCCTATGGAGGGAGATGTTCAGATGTGAGCTCTCCCCGGTCAGTGTCAGCGCATCCCGAGGCTGAGCCTACATGAGGCGCAATGGTCCCACTGAATGTTCAGTGTGATGCTGCTCAGACGTGGACCGTTTCCCATCAAACAAGCAGCATGGAAGGGTAGCACAGGGCTGCTCCCCAGCTCTCTGCATTACCCTAGCTGGGAAAGCAAAGTGCTCTCATCCCAGTTACACATCTCACTGTTGTGACTAAACCTGCTAAACTTATCCTGCTCAAATTGCTACTTACTGCCAGCAGAGAATAAACAAATCATGCAAAGCCATCTACTCCTCAAGACAGAGAGAGGTTTATCACTGTCTCAGGGTTCTGCTTTTCCAGTTGTTGGCAGAACGAACAGGGAACGCTGTGGGAATTGTAACTCGTCACCGATGGAAATGGTTCAATAGCCCCCTCATTCAACTATCTTCACGTTGTGGATTGACGGGCACAAGCAACCCCTGACCTTGACTTAATCCCGTTTCTCTTCATTTGGGAGCACAGCACCATCCCCGTATCCTTTCAGAGACAAGGGGGTGATGTACACAATGGAGCTGCCCCTTGTTCGCCAGAGGTTTCCTGCTTTGTACAAGGTAAGTCCCAGGAAACCAGTAAAAGAAAGTTCAGATACCACGAGATGAGACAAAAAGACACAACTTTGTTATTACCCCTGATTCAAAAATTCCCTTTTATGTGGTTTTCCTTTTCTTTTCCAGGCTCCAACCTAAATAATGAACAAACCCTCACTCTGCCATACAAGAATAAGCTAATCTTTTGGTGGTGATGAGGACCTCATCGCTCTGCTTTGATCAGGAGGCCCCGTGTTGCTCCAGCTGAGCCCTGATGAGAGCTGGGTTGGCAAGTGATGAACCCACCTCGGAGTCTGACACCGGGAATGGCAGCAGAGAGCAAAGCAGGGATATATTTAGATGCATAATTAGGACTGAAGCCCACTGTGATTGACTTCACGGCTCAAGATAATTAATACTGTTATAAATCTTCTGCTGACCTGCTTGGGAAGGGCCATCGATTAACTTCCCTCATGGAAATTGTATCTTACATATGAAATTACTTCCACCCTTATCAGTTTCAGGGGGATGATAAGCGTCTATTGTTTTTGATGACAACTGCCAAGGTCTGAGAGTATGAGGGCATCTGGACCATTATAAACAGCCAGTGCTTACAGCAACCCTGGAGCAATGTGATGCATTGGACTCGCTGCTCTGCAGCCCCCAGGCTATAAAGTTAAATCTATCAGATCCTTTGGTCAGCTTTCTCCTTGTTCATATCTTCAGCTGCTGCCAGAGGGGAACCAGGGAGGCTGAAGCTGACAAAGCTGGTGGTGTCCACAGGAGTTATATCTCCCTCTTGCTAAAGAAACCCGAATGGAGCATCCTTCGGGCATCTGCTGGACCAGCGGCCCCACGCTCAGAGCCCAGCCCCAAGCTGCAGCCCCACGGCAGAGACCTGTGTCACCCGTCACTCCCACCTGGGTTTCCCTTGGCACTCACAGCAGTGTTGTCCTGTAAAGCCACATTCCCCAGGCTCCCTTTACAACTGGGAGCAGTGCTAAGGTGCGCTGAAACCAGCCTGGCAACTGATGCAAACATCCCGTGCCTCCCATCTCTGTCTCTTTGGAAGTTGACTGCTACACCAATGTGGAGTTCTCATTTTGATAAGTGCTACAGAGCTCCGACAGGACAGAAAATATCATTCCCTGAGCAGTGACATGAAAATGAATAATAAACACTCGCAAACCACCTAACGTTAAAAATGTTTCTCCATCGAAAACACAAACATAAAAGCTGCTGGTTTGACTATTTAAAGCATCTCAAAATGCTAAATAGCTCATGACAGTCTGCCTTACGTTCCCTTTTGCTGTGGGAGGGAAGTGAGAAAGTCTTACTTTGCTGCAAGAAGCAAAATATAAAGTTAGAAACACTTTAGCACTCTGGCAATGAACTAATGTTTGACTTATTTCTTGCATGCAAAGCTCTTTATTCATAGCTGCATTTAAATGGCACCCAATGTTTTATCATTGCCGCTCTCGGGGGCTGAGCATGAGAACGTGACTGAGCCACGACCACGGGGTGTGGGAGGAATCCCGTTTTCTTTGGAACACCAACCTGGGACTAAGGGGATTCCAGCTGCAGCTTGGATGGATCCTCACACCCGGGCCTGAAAGCCATTGACTCTGTCCCTATCAGCACATAGAAACTAAGGGACAAGGAGGTAAAAGAGCTAGGGTGACTTTTCCTGCCACCAGAATCATCCCCTTATTCCTCACCTCATTCCCAAAGCCGATGTGGAGGGACCAGCTCCCACCTTCCAGATGTGATGCCTGCAGGTACCACACTTCCATCAGTGAAGGCAGCAGCTATTCCCCCCTCCCTATTCTTTGGGTTATAGCTCACAGCAATGACTGGATGCAAGCTGACAGAAGATGTTGGAAATGACTAGGGAGCAGCAGCAGTGACACGAAGCCTCTGAGGGCTACAACCTTGTGCAGCAGAAGTATCGGAGAACATCATAAATATTTCTCCGTGGTGATGAGACATCCCTTTCCTATTGTGAACCAACCCAATTGCTACGGAACTTCTCCCTCTCCTGAAAGCACCAGCAGAGAAATGAGAGCTCTGCATCTCATTACGATGGTAAAACTGAAAGGGAAGGTGCAACTCCATAAGGGGACTGTGAATAGATGTCATTTTCTATGAGGCTGGTGAGACAGAAACCCCAGAATACCAAACAGGGGCAGAACTCATCCACATGAACCTCCAAACCCTCACAGGATGTGGCAGCTTAGAGTGATCAAAAGACATCTGGGTTGCCCGGTAGGAATGGAGCGGCACAGGGTAGGATGCACACTGATGTACAGCTTTAGGTACTCAGCAGAGCACAGCTTGCTCAGAATTTAGGCCTGATGTAACCTCCATGGTGACGAGGGGGAATCCTGCTCTTCCCTTTCCACACAGACCTTCACAGCAATTTAAGGTGGCAGAATACGTCCCTGTGCAAGGCTGAAAATCAGCCACCAAAATCTGGCACTTATCACCCATTTACTTGTCTGTTGCCACTAAAATCCCTTTTCAGATTGACCCTGTTTAATCTCATCCATAACAAGAGCACTTGGGGAACATGGAAAACATTTTAAGCTTCCTTCTTCTTTTTAATTAAGAGATGACGAGAGCTCTAATGTGTGTATAGAGCCTTTCTCACTTGTTTTGATCACACATGAAAGTTAAAGTGGATTTTACTCTTAAGAGTGTAGGGCAACACCGCGTGAAACATTCAACCCATTCAACCACCTGAAGGATTATGGTGTCATGATCAGAACAGCAGCTTGAGCTCTTTTGAAGATGCTAATTCATTACCCTGCCTCCTGCACCACCAGTACCCACTGGTCACCAGGCTCAGCTTTCAGAAGCATCAGAAGGGGTTGGAATGCATCAGTGATTGTCAATACCTCTGGATTGCTGCAAGTTAGCAGTTTGTTTCCATGTCGCTTACATCCTTCCTGCAAATCAAAGGGAGACCAAACCATGACTCATCTCGAAGTGCCATGTCCCTGTCCTGCAGCTACAGCACCAACAAAGGGGCTCCAGAACCATTGTACCCAACAGCCTTTTAACTACAGCAGCCGGTGCAAGGAGCACTTCAACCTCCATCACACAGATCTCAAAGCTGGCATCAAAACCTTATCAGCCCTTCTGGCAATCAGGGCTGGAAGGATGACATATGACAGCCTCCGGAGTAGCATTCCATGGCAAAAAATGGCTGGATAATGAATTTTTCCCATTGAAAGCAGCACAGAAACCATTCAAACCCTGTACAGCCTGGCCACACTGCTGTCACAGACACACGTCCAGGGCTCCAGGGCGTAAGAGCCTCCAAAGCTCTGTCCAAGAGCCTGGAAGTTCCCCAGTGCAGCCATGAAGGGCTGGGACAAAATCCCTATGGAAAAATAACAGGAGACTGAGCAAAGCCCAGAAAAATGCAGTGTCCAAAGGGCACATCTGCGAGAAGTACTCAAGAGCCAGAAGGTGCTTATTAATGTATTCCTGCAGCTCAGCTTCATCTTCCAGATCAAGTGTCTGGGAGAGCTGATGAATCCTTGAGTTACTCTTCCTAGTGATTGCCGCTGCTCAAGAGCCCATTACTGCAGGAGCACGCGGCGCAGCTCACTTGGAGCCTCTGTGAGGCTCATCCAAATGATTAAAACACTAAATCCACATGGAGAACCGCTGCCCATGGGTTGTCCCATTGCCTCTGCACTGCTCCAGCTCCCTGTGACCTGCGCGGTCCTGCCTGCAACCAGGAAACAGCAGGTCTTTCCCTACTGGTAGCCGAAGCTTAATCATTGGCTTACATGGGAATAGGTCCGTGGGCTATTCCCTGACATCCAGCACGCTCAGAAACTCACCTGGATTGAAGCACAGAGCCCAGGTTTTGTGATGGAGGAGAAAACCTCCTGCACTGGAGGGCTATGCACAAGGGATGGATAGAGCGCTACTGTGATTTAATCACATCTAGGGTATGTGCACATCATGTTAGGAAGGGTGTAAAGTGCAAAGTTAAATCTATACCCTGTTCTAAAGGGAATAGGGCAAGGTACAGATTCCAAACAAAGTGCCACTGGTTGTAACACCGGAGCACATCTGCCTGCAGGACCACGGCCCACAGTCCTGCTTGGGCAGCAGGAAGGACACTGTTCCAGTACCCTCTAACCCTGCAACCACAGGGGAAGTTTTGCTTCACAGTATAGGAGTGGTTTGCAGGGACCTTCTGGTTAAGCAAACAAAATGGTTAAATTATCCGATCCCAACATTTGGCTTTTTAAATGGGAATGTTAATAGGTTTGCATTACTGGAATCACTGTGAAGGAAAGCATGAATCCCCACCTGGGCAAGAAGCAAAACACAATCAATCCAACAGGTTTTAAAGACTAGAGTTCCATCTAAGGTGAAAGCAAATGGCACTCTGTCTGTACAGGAGCACTAAAGGCTTATTAAACACCTTAGCTGAGCTGTAGAATAACCTCTGATAATTAAAGTGAGGCTCAGTTATTTGTGCCCAGAGGAGACATTGCCACAGAAGCATGGAGCCAGAGATAGGGCCCTCGCACAAAGGCCAAGCCTGGCTGATGAACCACTGTCTATGCGAACAAAGGAGACAAGTAATGAGCACCAGTGATTGTTAAAGGTTGTTATGACAGCACACTCACGAGGAGCTGCCTCTGTCCCTGGTCATCACCCACTACCCATGCGCTGCCATGCTGATGCTGCACAGCCAGCCCCCCCGGACCCCCTGCTCTTACCTGTGCCCTTTAGTGCTGGTTGCTCACCCAGCAGCAGTTTTAACCTTTTGGCATGGATTTTGCCTTGGTAATGTGATTCAGCCACCACCGCCGAGGTAAAGGACATGTTACATAGCGTGCAGCATTTGTTCTTATCCACCGAGTCACCATCACTGCCCTGCGTGGAGACAAACACAGCGACAAAAAAGAGGTGCATAAGCCCCAGCAAGCACAGGTATGGAGAAAGAAGAGAGAGGAACGCAGGTTTTTATGCCAAGGCCATGGTTTGCAAGGGGGTTCCCTTCCTTATCTCCCCTGGACTCACTCCTGCCTCATTCAGTGCTGCCTTTCACTCAGTGCAGGAGCTCATCCCATATCCATGAGCCTCATCCATCACATCCTGCCTGTCTCCAGCCCTTATCAAGTGCCTGCTCCAGGCAGCACCCAGCCTGGGCTGCCGCTCTGTTGGCCCCTGCAGAGGAATCAGGTTCATACCTCACAGCAGTCATTTACCACCAGCTGCTGACAGAACAAACCTGAAGGCAAGAGCAGCATCGTGGCGCATTCCAAAGGCAGGAAAGCACACTTGCTGCAGGGGTTGCACAAAATGGAAAGGACCAAAGCACCTAAAGCCCACATTTCTGTTCTCCTCCTTTCCTTGAGATGCATTTTGAGCTCTTGAATGCTCAAAAAAGGCAACAATTAAAGTCCAAGACCCTCCGCACAAGGCAGTAAAAGACACATCCCAGAAACTGATACTGCACAAAGCAAATTCCGAGCTGCAGCCTGTTTGAGGATGTGCACAATGAGACATCTCAGTGCAAAGGGGACCCCCCCATGAGATCCTTGATGTCAGCTATGAGGTGACTGGAACTTTTGAGAAGCCACAAACGTCACCATTCAGTGTTTCAGTACCAACAAGAGGCTCTTGCTGTGAAGCAGCAATACAAGTCAGGAGCATCCTTCACAGCTACAAATCACTGCATCTGTATTGGTACTGTTAAACCCTGATTTAATGAGGATATCACCTCCAACCTTCATTATGGTTATTCTTGTAAGGAAAGCAGCCACCGTTGCTCTGCCCAGCAGCAGGGCTGAGCTGGGACCCTTCACTCGAAGCAGATCCCATGAGGAGTGGTTGTAGCTCCAGGATGCCTGTTCCCACTGCAGCAGGAACCGGGTCGCTGCCTGTCCCACCAGCATCCTGCACCCACTTCCAGCACTGCTCCATGTCTCACTCAGGGCACGGAGCATCTCAATAACCCCCCAACACCTCCCAGCACCTGGAGCCACCACCACTTCCCAGGCATAAACGCATCCACTGGGATTTCTCCCTGCTCCAATGGGGTTATTGGCTGAATGTAGGCAGCAGGGAGGAGCTGAGCAGCCAAAGAGAGCCCATCGACAGCCCCTGGGCTGAGCATCTGTCAGTGAAACGTCCCTGCTGCTGCCAGCAAGAGCTTACAAACAGCTTCCATGTGCACAAGGGTACAAACAACGGGAATGAGGGGGGGAAGGCATGCTCATGCCATTAGTCACAATTAATTATTCCATCCATTCCACAAAGGAAATGGGAATCACATTGAGGGCCAGAGAGATGTGGGTTTGCATTTCCAAAGATCTTGGTACGTTGCGTTGGCCACTGAGCCCAATGAGCAAGACCTTTCCAAAGGTGGGAAATCACCTGCTCCTTGCAGGCAGTTCTCATTCCCTGGGCAAGATGCTGCCCATCTGCAGAGCAAAACTCCCTCGGTGACATCTGGAGACAGCCATAGGCTCTCTTGTTTGCAAGCAAGTATTCCAACTGCCTATGCACAGTCACAACAGAAAACTATCTGCTGTAGGAGCTGCAATCTTGCCTTCGCAAACGTCGCGCTCTTACTCAGACACAGAACGAAGAGCCCGGCTCCTCAACGCCCACTATTTGAGGTCATTTTCTCTCCCCAGATAAGCCCAGCAAGAAAAAAGCCCCATTCCCATCGCTTTTCTGTTGTTGTTAACTGCAAATCAACTTCAACCTTAGGGAGAAATCTCAAGGGGTCATTAGTACTGTTCCGAGCGTAATTTGCACTTCTTTTAAACAGCTTTCTCTCAAGATATTTTATGTCTTCAAAGGGAAGGCGCTTGAAAGTTAAGAGCAGAGTGAAGAATTCCCATACTCTATTGATCAACCTCGGTGGTAACACATGAAAGAGCCTCCACCGGTTTGTTTGAAAAGCTGATACACTTCGGTGTGGATGCACCGGGGCTCTTCCTCTGCCAGCTCTGCTCTTCAGTGACACCTTTTCCCTTTACAGCTTGCTGTCCCAGATAGACTGCAGTTAGGAAATGGAATTAAGAGACTCTAAACCCACTCAAACGCTTCAGAACCTCCTGAGCAGAGCCCAAGGCTCACATCGATCCACGTTTTGCTTTGCAGCTCATCTGAGTCCACCAAACCTCCGGCTGTCTTGAAGCCTGGATGGGGATTTGGACACACTGGCAGGACAGGGGCCTCCCCAGTTCTCATTCTGACGGTCCCAGCCTCTGCATGAAACACAACAGACCACCAGCAGCCATTCTTGCCTGCAGATGTTTGGGCTCAAGTGTGATTCAGCATCGACCCAAGGCTCCTGTACCACCCAAGCTCCCTGCAGAGCCTCCCAGGCAGGATGCTGTATCCTGAAGGGTAATTATGCCTTCTCATTTGTCAGCGGTTGTTTTACCAGCCGGGGGAACCCAATCCGGGTGTCTTTTGTCACCTGCTGAAAGACACCGTGTTGACAGGATTGTGCAGCCAGCTGGCAAAACCACGTCCATCAGCATGCCCGTGCTGGGGCACAAGGCTCAGCCGACCCACAGAGAGCTCTCCAGGGATGCTCTGCACCCATATGGCTCTCATCCAGCTCCCCTCAACTCTTCTCTTGCTCCCACGCCAGCTCAGTTTAAAGCAGCAGCAGTAAATAGGCACCAGCATCTCAATTTAGCTTCCATAAAGCCCACACTAGCAGCTCTCTAACCCCATGCTGCATAAAACCAGTCAACGTGGAGGCATATTGGTACCATTTGTTTTGGCTATCTTCTGCAGACGACACCTTCTCATTAACCTTTGCGGGGGTGCAGCACTGATGGGGCAAATGGCTTCAAACTGGAGCACAACGAGACACACCAGAGACCAAGCACCCATTTCCCATTGCTGTCAGTGTTCATCTTCCCTCTCTCTCCCAACCATGCCTGATTTATAGGGCTGCTTTTTGTAATATCATAAACTTCAAAGCAAGTCTCATACATCCAACAGAATTGAGTTATTCAGATGCCTGTTAACAAGCTGCTAAAAGGCATAATCCTCACATAGGACCAGGCAGTTGCAGTCCTTCGCTGGATGCTCCTTAAGCAATCCTTGGGAAAAGGACGGATTTTGATTCCATAAATCTGCTCCCTTCATTTCCTAGGTTTTACCAAGGAGAAGAGAATATCCAAACCCTTAAAACGCACGGATCTGGAACACAGCACTGAAAAGTATCTGCTAAATTTGAGTTAATTTCTGCTGTGAAGGTGGTGGTGCTGTTAAAGAGCTATTTTCTGTACCACTCTGTAGGAAATTTAGACCACTTCCATTTTGGAGCCTGTACCAGTTTATGGCTATCTAAATCTGAAACACCCACTGTGCCTCAGAGCCCCTGAGGACCTTACGTTCTCTGAAGAAAAGCCAGCCCTAAGTTAAGCCAGCATGGGTTTGAGAGGGTAAACGTGTCCTATGGTCCCTGCAGCAGGGACAGAGGCCTCTAATGGGGTACAAAACACATGGCCCTAAACCCAGACATCTCATCTCAGTTTCAGCTGAAGATTCACGCTGCAGCATGCAGCGAGTTCCGCACCAGAAGCTGTAAATCCTGCTTCTTTCCTGATTGGGAACTGAAGCTGAGCCTCCCAAAGCACCATGTATACCTATGGGGGGACAGCTCTTGGTTTAACCACCTCCAGTGGCACATGCATTACCCTCAGCAACACAACCCAATACCCTGCTCCCTTCCCTCAAACTATTCATCCTTGCTATAACAACCCCTTCCTTTTAGAGAAAGATGCTGCTGCTTCAAGCAATTGAACACCTTTAGTGCTAGAAAGACTTGAAGGCTTTCCTCTCATCCTCAAACCCACGTTGCACAGCACATCAGAAACACTCATTGTGTCTGTCCTGACAGTAATGAGGGGTTCTGGGTTTGAAGGTAGTGAGAAAAGGCTGGTTAAAACCAATCCACTTGGACTCGAGGACATGACTCCTCATTTCATTTGGGTCCTGACACAGGCTGCGCCTTGTGGGATTGCTTGCAGCTGCAATGTTAAGAGGAAATTTAATATCAAAGGTCACACCAAATACTTGAAGGTTCTCCCTTCTCCCACAAGAAAATAAACCCATAACGAACAGCCCAACAACCGAGTCGTTACCCAGTGCAAGACTAATTGTAGAAGCCTCCTACTCCTTGCTGCGAAAGGATAACGGGTGTTGTGGGAATGCAGAGTGTTTTTATAGTCCTCAAATAACAGCAACAAACCTTTTCCTCAGTGAAAGGTCAGGCAGTGAATGCTGTTTCTGAGCCTCTGGCACTGATTCTACAGCTGCAGCAGCTTCTCACCGTTGCCTTTCACAAAGGAGATGGAAAGTCATCCAGCTTTGATGTGTTTGAGGGCACTTTGGTTCTTTGTCCACCACATCTGTGTGCTAAGGTGGACGTGCAGCTCCATGGCTCCCATTAGATGCAATGAATCTCATTAGAGCACCATGTTCCAAGTCTACACGTGCGCATCTACTGCACCTTTCACACTCTGTAATTAATAACTCCATAAAAATACTGTGAGATTCTGTTGTTAAGGGGTAGTTTGCAGCTGAAATTACCCTGTGTGCAACATAAAAGTCCCACTAAAATTTTAATTACTGCGTGAAAGAGCTTTCAGATTCCTTTGGCAAAACTTGCACGCTTCTCCCTTTAATTAGAAGGTATCTTCCTAAATATTGATAGCATTAAGCCACCGTCGCAGTCCCGTGCATCTGAAAAGGTTTGGATGCTATCTGCTGGGAACCTCATCAACAGCGTGCTCACCAACCCCAGAATATTGGAAAGAGCTGAATGAATAATTCACTGTGAATCAGTCCCTTGTAAATTTAGCTTCCTTTTATTGCCTGACAAACGGCTCTGAGCTGGTCCGATTTCAAATGTTCAGTTGTTTATTTGAATGCAACTGAGGAACCTGATTGCCAATTTCTGCAGACTGACCACAAACGTTGTGCAGGGCCTTTTGGGTCCTTTTCCATCAGCTCTTAGAGAAAATCAGTCCAAAGAGAGACAAACCAAATATCATAGAGTTGCAGAATGGGTTGGGTTGGAAAAGACCTTGAGATCCTCCAGTTCCGACCCCCTGCCATGGGCAGGGAGGTCTCATACTAGACCATGTCACCCAAGGCTCTGTCCAATCTGGCCTTGAACGCTGCAGGGATGGAGCATTCACTTCTTTGGGAACCCTGTGCCAGCACCTCAGCACCCTCACAATTAGGAGCTTCTCCCTTAGATCCAACTTGAAACTTCCTCTGTTTCAACCTGAACCCATCATCCCTTGTCCTATCTCTATAGTCCCTGATGGAGACCCCCTCTCCACCATCCTTGTAGGGCCCTTCAGACACTGGAAGCTGCTCTGAGGTCTCCACGCAGCTTCTCTTCTCCAGGCTGAACAGCCCCAATGTTCTCAGCCTGACTCCATGCAGGAGGTGCTCCAACCCCTGAGCATCCTCATGGCCTCCTCTGGACTTGCTCCAGCAAATCCTGTTCTTCTTTCTGACCCTCCGCTCTCAAGCGCACATCGAGCTGACGCCTGTAATGCATCTGCTCCGTGCAAAGCCCCTGAGGCTTACCTCTGCTTGAGGACAGTGAAAGCAAGCAAACAATATAAAACCCCAACAGCAAGACCAGGTTGGACCAGGCTTGGAGCAACCTGCATTAGTGGAATGTGTCCCTGGATGGAATTGGTCCCTTCTAACCCAAACCAGGCTGTGATTCTATGAACAACTGGGTAACTAAAAACGCAATTACTGTTGCTGATGCACATAATATTTCTTATGGGTTTATTAAAAACCCTTTCCAGTGACTTAGCATTTCAGCTAATCGAAATGTTACCTCTGGGTACCTGTGGCTGTAACAGAGAAAATGATGTAGCACAAAGTCAATGATTCACAAAGCAGCTGAGTAAACAAGGACTTCAATTATACCCACGTTTTCTGACCGGAGCTTTTTAGCTGGACAGCCTCCATCTATGGGATGTAGCATATAATAGAGGCGAACTTTGCTGGCGTGTTTCCGACTCTGGAGAAGAAAAGAGAACAAAAGAAGAAAAGAGAAGAAAAAGGGGAAAATAAAGTTACAAAAAGCAAGAGTCTCTGTGGCTGTGCATACAACACCCATCTGCAGCGGGATTTCACATCCCCTGACCTATGCATCCAACACGGGAGGAGAAAATGGGGAGAAAACCCAAGGTGAGGAACATCTGCATCTCATGGAGGCTCCACACTGAGCTGAACTGAGCTGCGGGGTGGTTCTGACACCCGCCATTAGCAGGAGGAACGGTCCATCCTCGTGCTCTCTGCTACATCCCGCTAACTGCAGCCCTGTAAGATGCAGGGGGAATAAAGGCAGCAGGAGAAGAGCAGCATTTGTTATCAGGCCATCTCCATAGCGGGAGAGACTGAGAAGATCAGGGGTGTTTAGGGTTATCTCTCCAGCAGAGACAGGATGGCATCATGAGGGACCAGATGCGCATACACAAACCTAAGCCCACAGCTCCTACACTTCCAGAAGAATATAATATATAAGGGGTATAAAACTTGCCTCTGTAGGAAATGAGCCAACTGACAGTGCCAAAGGTTTGGAAGAAATTTCTCCCACAAGTAAATTACCAGATAATTGTGCATAATGGAATCCAATACTTTCCAACACAGAGGGATGAGGACCGCATGGATCCCAAGCCAGAGCCCCTTCTCCTCCCTGAAGCATTCCTAAGGGAATTTGAGCAGCAAAACCCCTTCCAGATGATGCATTTATACCAAAGGAAGGTTGTCAAGGACCTTGTAGAGGGATCGGGAAGAGCTGAGGGATGCCCAGAGGATTCCCATGAGGGACACACCAGGTTTCACACTGCCTCAGACACTGATGGGGCTTACCCATGGATAAGGGTGATGGAGATGTCCTGGTCACACCAGCACTGACAGACAAAGCAACCCTGGGACTTGCAGTGGCACAGACATGAACCTTCAAACCACTAAGTCACAGTCAGCTCCTACAGTAGATGTGAGGAGGGGGGAACGACTGTACCTCCTTAATGCCCACATCCAGAGCCTGGACATGCACGGCACCTATTCTTATGCAAATATTTGCTCTGAATCTCCATCTCTGATTGCCTCACAGCACAATGGCACTGTAATATTATAATTTCAGATCACAGATTTGCAATTATAAACTATTAAATTACCATTAGCATGTTCTGGAACATTTTTTTTTCCCTGCGGTGTGAACTGGGAGCTAAATTTGCAGAGAGCTATATTTGGCTGCATAGATGTGACTACACAATAATTCCTTTTAATGGAGCAAAATCAGTCAAGATAAATAATGTCAAACACCTTCCCCTGACTTGGCTTCCTATCTTTAGGAAACATGACCTGCTGCAGTCAGAGCAGGAAACCCCAGAGCTTCAGCTATCAGCCATTAGCAGTGATGTGTGAGTAGGAAATGACAGAAGCAATGCAAGGGTTGGATGTGCAGAGTCAGCCTGGGAGGTTGGTGGAGCTCCTGCTTCCTGCCTGAAGTGATGCTCGGATGCAGCTTCACATAGAGCGCAGGAAGGTGGGTGATGGCTGGACCCTTCAGCAGGGATGGAAAAAGCCATGGATGGAGGAGACGTTAAAAGACCAAATGGGAGAGGCTGTGGATGGAGGAGAGTCCAATGCACTTTAAAAGAGATGTGACCAGAGCTTTTCAGCTTCATTCCTTCCCTGTGGCACCCCTTGGAGCAGGCAGCCAGCATCACCCATCCTTCCGTCAGCCGGGAGGCTCTTCCCTGGGGTGCCTCAATGCAGTATGTCCCAATGCCCACCCGCACACAGCCTCTGGATTCAGAGCTAAAACCTCTGTGGGCTTTTCTAAGATGGAAAAGCAAGACTTTGAGCAGTAATAATTTGCAGTGCTCTTTCCCATGGCACTCAGCTGGACCATAAATGATGTCCAAACATCAGCATTAAAAGGCGGCGAAGCTTCAGCCGTCTGTAAAACACCTCTCACCTTTATTTATGCGCCTGATTGGATTTATGAACACTGAGGTAAAGAAGTAACTTACGTTGGCCATGATTTAAAACTACACTGCTCCTCATGCAGCCGCCTTATCCTACGGTTATAAAAGCAGAGCTTAAAACCATCGCTGGCCTTTGCAAGTGTGTAGTGAGCATCTCATTCCCTCTCGGGGAGCGGAGGTAACACAGCCCATTTGTCACCCGTTTTATCTCTGGTATTTCCTACATTTACATGTGTATTATCATCCTACCACCACGGCAAGAGCACAGTGATTACTCCCGGCAGCAGCCCGGAGGGTTATCTCTTCCCCTCCGCAGAGCAACTTGTATGCTGCAGCTCGGAGGCAGGAGAAGGGCAAATGGCACAAAGAGGGGATGGCACAGCCCCATCAGAGTAACCAACACCCAAGTTAGCACAGATACACAGGGAAAACCAGCCAACAGAAGGATCATGTACAGGAAACTGGGATATAGTGGGATCAGAGCACATCCAGCTCCCATTGGGATCCACCTTACAGCACGGACAAACCTTAGCAAAGGCAAAGCCTTGACCCATGTGTAGATCCATGGCCTGGACCAAGAGCACTGCCCTTGGATGTACCTTCCTGCGCATCAAGAGCCACCACAATTTGCACTAAGAGAGTATTTCTATGCCTGTGAATGTTTCTCTTGTACCTTCACCGAGCGCTACAGCACAGGCATTTTCCCTTGAACAGTCTGAAATCAACCCCTTTAGAAGGCAAGAAGTTTACCTTAATGCTCTATGCTTTATAAACAACCCTCTCTATGGAGCAAAGCTTAGAGAGAGTCTGTTCTCACATAGCAACTGCAGGCTTCTGCATTGGAAGCTCACACGCTCCTGTAAGAAGTCTCATCAATAAAAGCAAATAAATGGATCATTTCTACCTCTATCAAACCTACTGTAATGCAGAGTGGAGGCAGCAGAGTCCTGGCAACTCGACCTTAAAGCATAAAGAGGGCAAAGCAGCGCTATGAAATGCAATTGCAGTTTGCATAAATCAAGTTTTGCAGCGCTCTCTGCGTGGTGAGAGGAGACAATCCCGTCTCTGTGGGAACACCAGCAGCTGCCAGGACCATTGGGAGCCATGGACAAGGCTGGTCTCAGATGCAGCAGCCCTGACCATGAAGAGTTTGCTCCCTGAGAGTTTCTCTATGCATTCACCCAGGCAGGGTTGGGATCGTCTCCCTTCACAAGGCCAGCGGTCCCTAACAGGTTTGCTGGGCTGCACAGACAGGGATGCTCCGTCCCTGCCTCCCATCCATGGGATGTGCCACCACTTCGCAGTGCTGATTTAAGCTGATCTGACAGCCTGAAACACTTGACCATCTTATGAGGGACTTCCACCTCCAGCCAGGTTCAAACCAGCACTGCTGCTGCTCTTCTCACGTTGCGTTTGCATCTGATGGAGGCTCTCTATTCCCCATAGCGCCCTTTATCATCACCATGTTTTCAGCTTGTCTGACCTAACCCTCACTGTCCCCCTCTCCCTTTGTGCCCTGTCCTTCAGCTGAAGAGCAGAGACCCACCGAGCACAGGCAGAGGCATGGGTGGGAGATGAGCACAGGAACTGTAATGGCTGTGGTTTCTCTTGGTTTGTAATACACTCTGGGTTGGATTTTAATCCTTTTAGCGTACACTGTGTTGATCTGGTTGGTGTTTAGCTTCTTAATTAAAGCGTCATGAAACATGCAGCTACACGATCACACCAACTTCATTACCTCTATTGGCCCTATTTGCAATCTTACCAGGAGAGGCAAAGTTGTTGTGGCTTAGACCCGGTTCTCTACGCCTGATGCTGAATAGGAACCTCACACCTCGAGTCCCTCTCCAGGGCTGGCTTTGCTCCAGCTCCACACGCTCTCCTTCCTCCTAGAAACTCCCCACATCCCACGATGGATCAGCGCTGATGCCACCCAACCCGTGGCCAGCTCTTTTCAAGCACTGACATGCAAATCACCGGACCCGCTGCCTCAAAAATCAACACTTCAGCTTTCCTAATTGCTGCCTAAAAAGCTCCCGAATTCCTGGAACGGAACCAATTTATGCCTCCTTCTGTGATATAACAACATCCTCGGCTTTTGTTTTAATGGAGGGCAGAAGTATTTTGAGCAAACGCCTTCTCTTTTTGCCTCTTCAGCCCACACGACCAGCACGCACTACAGTGGCGATCCCCATGCTCACTGCAGAGACAAGCTCCCGTCTGTTATTCCAGACGCTGCCGGGTGCCAATGTCCTTCTCTTCCCTTTGTGATTTTTTGCAAAGCCTCATTTATAATTTACGGTCATTTCTCTCCGCTTCCCCTTTTTCCTCCGTCAGGGAAGTTTTGAAGAGGTCCTACTCGCGCTCCTGCCTTTTCTGGGGACATGGAGACGTGCTCCTGATTGCCAATCGCACACAGCTGAGTTTTTGACCCCCTCAATCTGTCCTCTTCAAAGCAACGCAGAGGCTTATCTGGTTTGGATGCTGCTTTCCTTGCTTGTAAAGGCAATCATTGCTGATCCATTCCGTAGATCGCTTCATTGCCTCTCAACCTACGATCATTTATCCCCTCCTGCTCCCCAAGCTGGATCCCCTCACCGAAGGTACCAGCAGCATCGTGGGATGTCCTGCATGGCCCCAATGGTCAAAATCAAATCTCGATCGCTGCAGTTTGAAAAAGGCAAAATCTAGACTTCAGAAGCTCCAAATAAACAGGATTTCACAAGAGAAGAACCTCACCTGCTATTCCCACCTTTGCAGTGTGAGCGCTGTGCTCCTGGGACCACATGAACCGTGCTTCCTCCTGGAGAGCTCAGGAACATCCTTTCCTATCCATCACCCTCCTTCTGCGCTTGACATTAAACTGCAAAGAGCTGGAGGTGACTCAGGCAGCCAGTGCAGGAGGTGCTGGAGAAAAGGGCTTCTAAACCCTGTTTGTCCAAGGGAAAAGAAAAGGCCCCCTTTGGGTTTGTGCCCTTGGCACAGTCCCCCTCCCAGATGGCACTGGTACCCATCCAAATGGCACCACAGGTACCTATAGGTGAGGTAGGACTGGTGCTGGAATAACACACAGCCATGCCCACTCACAACTGCTGATGCTGATGGATCCAAGCCTGGAGCCAGGCCTGGCTCTGCAGCTCTAGGCATGAGATACCTGCACAGATCCAGAACACCAAGGCATGAATTTTCCGCCTCAGGAATCACCATTTCAGCTCTGGGATCTTTACCTTCACCGATTCCTATATTGATTTGACTGTATTCAAAGCATCACTTGTCCTACCCACCACTGCGCTCCCTGCAGAAAGGGAAAGAACCTTCTTCACAGCCTGTTTCTGGAGCAGCAGGGCCCGGTACCCTATTCCCAGTGCCCATGGACATGCCCCCAGCACCAGGTGTTTGTGGGATTCTGCTGCTCTCCAAACACACTGAATCTCACTTCACATCCTCTCATCTCTAATAAGATGGATCTCACATCGAGATCAATGCAACCATGAATTCACCTCTCTATTGGAATTCATTGATTTTTCCAAGGCAGTGGAGCATCCCAAGGGAAGAGGGATGTAGGGAGCAGAGCGAGCAAGGTGGGAACATCCCATACAGGCTTTACACAAGCAAGCCAACCCCTTGCAGCCAAGGTTCCGCAGCTCCTGGGTACCAATGCCGAGGTGGGGATGAACTTTGCTGCTGGGACAGAACCATCCAGTGGGAAACAGAAGAGTTAACACAAACCCAGTGCCTCCTCCACATGCAGCAGCAGCACCGTCCCTCGTTCCCATTCTATCTTTGTGTGCCTGAAACAAATCACTTTGGAACACGTCAGTGCCAGTCACCGGGAGCACGGCGCGTGGGACGGCTTTGTCACAATACACAGCATCACTAAAGACTCTGCTTTCAAACACCTGGAGCCCACATGCAAACATGGGCTGCAGGTGGAAAAGGAAGAGGGAATAGCAGGGATATTGCCCTCCTGGGCATCGAGGGTGGAATGGGAACGGCTTGGCCCACCCTGGGTAATAGCATCATTTCATTGCTTTTATTCCATGTAGGCTTAACGCGACATCCCCAGTGTCTCTCCATCACTGCTACCCCAGGGTCTCATCCCCAGTGCATTTTATTGCTGCTCTGAAAGTACCTTTGAACTTCAGCTATTTTTAGCCAGAAATAGAACTCTGCACAGAGATTCCCTGGAACGGAGCTGTACCATAGGGCTTTATCTGCTCTGCTGCTGCTGCTATTTAGCAATAGATTTTGACACTGGGAGCACATTAAAACTAATGTTTAGCCATTAATGTCGACAACAGAGTAGCAATGTGGAGGCTGATGAAGTACCATTTAATCTACACTGGTTTTCTGAAGGAGCCAATGCTGCCCTGGTGAGTCTGTGCAGAAAAGGGATGAGGCAGGATGAGCACCTTCCCATAACACACTCACATCCACGTATCTCATACACAACATTCATCCCAATGCCTTTGAATTGTTGCTGTCAGCGCAACATGAACTGGGTACCAAGGCAATCTGCAGGTCCGTGTGCACATACAACAACCAGAACACCTCCATCCCCTTTGCAACTGAGCCACAAAAAAGGCTTTATTCAGCCTCATTTTTGCCCCTCAAGACAAGGTACCAGACACCAGCACAACCTGCAGAGCAACACTGTCTGAGCAGCCCCTACATCACAGTAAAGCAGATTCTCAGCATCGCAGGGAAGCGCATAGGAGCAACAGGCAGGATGTCCCCTCTGCCTTCATCCTCTGAAGCATTCACTGGTTACTGTCACCAAAGGCAGCCAAACCTTGGCAGGGCAATGCCAGCCATGACAGAGCACAGGGCTGGCAAATGCCTCATTCCCTTCGGTGCTATAGCAGGGTCCCTGCATAGCCTTTATGTCCAGCAGAAGCACATCCTTTCGGCTCCTCCGTCCTGGAAATGCCTGCAGCATCCTGTGCACTGAACATTCCAGCTCCTTGCCTTCTAGCACAGCATTTATTTTGTTAAATAGAGTATGTGCTCTTCCACCACATTAATATTTCAGATGCAGGATGGCCCTTCTGAGCACACACACGTCTTGCTCCTTAGGGTGCTAACGTGCCAATGGTAAACAGCATTCATGATTCCCTCAGACCAGGCATCACTTCACAGTTTCCCAGGGAAGGGCAGCCCCACTGGAAGCACATTAACCCAAGCACGTCCAGCCCTGCACGGACAAGGGGTATTGATGAAGCTGTTGATAACACTCGCTTCCCTCTGGGCACGGGGTGAGAGATGCCAGAAAGCTCTTGGCTGGGAGCTATGCAGAAGGGCACAGCCCTATGTATGCTCTCCCCTGTTTCTTCTGCATCTGAATACACTTTTCCTCTGCCCTCCCTCTGCCATTCAGGCTCCACTAAAAGCCTCAGAGCATCATTCCCCCATCTCACAAGGAGCACCCAACACCTTCTGGGCCTCTCTTCCTACAGACCTGGCCTTTTTCTTCGCTATAAATGAAGCCAAGTACCATCTGAACCCCTGAAGCAACAGAGATTACAATAGAGAACAGTGCTCTAGCAGCTCAAGGAGGTAAATGTGGTGATGAATATGCAGCTCAGGGTGGGATCCAAGAGCAGCTTCCCATATCTGGCAATTTTCCTGCAGGATTTTCAAGGAGAAACTTGAAAATAAATGGGATCCTCTTCCTAATGGCTGTGAACACTTGTATAGGGAGAAGAGGACTCAGGGCTAACTGAGAAAGCTTAGCTTTTTAAACTTACAGAGCACCAAATTGACTGAATCAACCTCTCCCAAAGGCAGAGCTGGAAGGAAGACTTAAAATACAGGTGATCCAGAGAGCATCCAGCAGCAAAGAGGCTTCCTCCTCCCGGGAACGGCAAGATGCAGGCATACAGAATAGGAAAACCTCATCTCTGGGGCATAGATTTTCAATGGCATTGCAGCAAGCGCAGTACATTTCAGCTTTCCTTTGCTGTTTCTCGAGCTCTGAGGCACTTTTCAAGTCATTGGTGCCCCCTCTGATCCTCTCCAATCCATCCAACGCTCTTCTGAGGGCAGCAGTCGCTGCTGAGCGTATTCAGCAACTGGTGAAGCAGACACATAACTTCAGGAGCTTCTGATCACAGGGCGGCAGCCTCAGTTATTTCTCTGCAGTACCTCCAAGGGATGAATGGCCAGTGCATAATGATGCCCTGGTGATAAAAGCCATGGGAGCTGGATGCAAGATGCTACACAAGCCATATGCTCCAAGACCAGCCCTTTTGCCAGGCTCTCCCTTCTCCCCAGGTAGGGCTCTGTGAAGGTGCTGCCTTCTGCGTTATCCCATACACAGACATCATTTAAAGACAAAATCAAATCAATCCCTTCAGGTCAAAGGCATGCTTGAAAGACCCACGCTGCTCGTGCTACCAAAGCAGAGCAAAAAGGCTGCGAGATGCTCCCCACCCCTGGCTCCAGTGCAGAAGGTACCATGTACACCATTGAAGAGCATCAGGAGAAGGCTGGTCCCAACCTCACGCTGATCAAGCATCCTGAGGAAAGGATCTGCCAGCCACAGGCAATGGAGGAGGCTTGAAATGTCTCCACCAGACAGGGACCATTTGGCCTGGTGCAGGCAGCAATCACTGCTGCATCACTCTGCCCTTTTTTTGTGATGCTTCATCTCACCAGGCATCCTGTTTCCTCTTTGCTCCTCCCAAGGGAGGGAGGGAAAGCCAGTGTTCATGAGGAACGCTTGGTACATTAGGCAGTACAGTGAGCTATTACCTAGCAGTGATTTTATCAGGAATCCATATTCGGATGCTTCATTCCAGTAGCAGAAATGCAAAGGAAGTTTTTGGATGCTTCAGGGGACAAATTAAGAGATTCATTTGCTTTAAGAATTGAAATATTCAAACACACGATCTTTTGGGCATTGATAACAAGCGCTAAGATCAGCCTCATCTCTTACTTACTGCTGCATGGAAGGTAACTGCTATGCCTAAAGCAGCCTCCTGTGACACTCAGCATCACAGTATGCAGAGAGCTCATTAAGGCATTTCCTCGTTTGGGCACCTGCAACTTCATTACGAGTCAATCCGGATGCCAGGTACTTGGATCAGCTCTGCCCTAAGGTGAATCCTGGGCAGGAGAAGAGCACCAGAGGGATGGAAAGGGGAGCAGGGGCTCAGCAGGCACAGACAGAGCACATAAATAAGGTTGCACAAAGGACATAAAATAAGGGCGCTGTTTTGCTGTAAGCCAAACTGGAAGCAAAAGAATGCTGCAAACAATCCGATTCCTTTGTCGTTTTCCACTGCACTCGCCCTTGGAAATAATACCCCTTAATACCGCGCGACTGACATCAAATGGTATTTTATTCCTGGCAAAGTAGTGCGGAAGAAAAGAAGAGTTCTTGGTTGATGATTTGGAGAAGCAGATGAGACAGTGATTGGAACTGACTATTCCTGTTTGGCAAGATAGAAACGTCCCCCTTTCATACGCTGTTTCCCTCTATTTTCTTACAGAGAAACGTCTTATTCTGCATGCACAAAGGAGCCAAGAGCTCAGTGCCTGGCACAAAGGCTGCAGATCTCACTCGGCTCTGCTGGAGAAGCAGGAGATCAATTCCCCTTCCCTGAGCTCTGGCTCAGTAAGGGTAAGGGCACTGCTAACCACAACATGCCAGGAGCCTATGATGGCTGGTGCCCAGTGTGGCCCTCACTGCCTGTGAGCAGGGCTATGTTCCCTACAGACAGAATCAGTTTTGACCATTGACTGCTTTTCAGAAGATAGAAAAAGAAAGGTGTGAATATCATGACCAGCTGCTGTTGAATAAGGACGAAACAGTGAATTTTACATCACTGCCATTGACTCACTGCCTTGCAGCAAGGGTCCCAGGCGGGACGGAGCTCAGGTACTCTCAGCACCACAGTTTTGTGCAAGAACAGGCATGTTGCTAACGCTGGTGTTATGAAAGTGAATATTGTGACCACAGACTCGAGCTGCTCCAGGGAAGAGAACCCCCTTATGAACAGTGCCTGGCTGGGAGAGCAGCCTTCCGAACGCTCAGACCACATTCCGTATGGAACAGCATCAGAGCAAGAATCATTTGCATAAATTATTCTCCAGTTCTCCATGATTAATGTACATAGGGAATCACACACTTGTCTGGTGTCTGCCTGGAAAAAGAGGCCAAGTTCACCCAATGAGTGACTCACTACCGATTGCTTGCTCAGGTCTCTCATACCGGGAAGCAGCAGGGAGCTGCAGGGTGGTTTTCCATTCGCATTTGCAGTCAAAGCACATGGATTTGGAAGCTTCCCCTTCAAGGCTCCATCCAGCAGCACCTTCATGCTCCAGGGCATTCCCTATTCTCCCCATGAATCCGCTGCCTCCATCCCTCCTTCCCATTAGGAACGTTGGGTAATGACATTACCGTGCCCAATGCCTACAGTGTCTGCTGGGATTTCACAGGGGATGACAAACGAGCGCAACACCTCGTGCTGGAAACGCACACCACAAACCCCGTGTCAAAAGCATCTGCTATGAATTAATGATTCAGCTCATACCTACAGTTACAGGCACGGAAGGAAGGAGATTGGCTGAGTCCCCCATCGCTCACCGCTCCTGTTCCTGCGGCAATGCCGCTGCCTCCTGTAGACAGCACTTGGCATCCGCATCGCCCATTCCCGAGATCTGGAAGGTGTCCCTAAAACCCTTCGACTTGCAGCGGCTGCCAGGGATCTCTGCCGCACGCTGAGGGCAGCCAGAGGAGCGCTTGAAAGAGATGGCTGAAGAAATTCACCCAAAGAGACATGCAAAGTGCCTTACAAGTAACTGTGCGTTGTTGTTTGCATTGCTTATTAATGCAGCACCGCAGCCTTGGGTACTGTACAGCGATTAAAACCCTTGTATGGCATCACTGGCCACAGGGAGACAAATACCTCTGTTGTGTACCCATTTGACTCAGAGCACAGCTCTGGGGAAGCTCCATCTTCCAACTCTCTTAGTGCAGACTGTGGCTCTGTTGAAGTGCTGCAGATACTGACAGGCTCCGTGTATCCAAAAGCTGGGACAGAACGCAGTTAAGCCACAGCCCCCCCAGTGCAGGAGTGCCTCATCCTTATCACTGCCACGTCCATCACTGCCTCTCCCAGAGCCCTCCAGGAGGGAATGGGACCTACATGGGTCCTTCCCTTACACAGCATCACCGGAGGGAACATTCTCTACTCCCCACTCAATTAATACCTCCCAAAAGGCAGCTGATTGCACCCAACCTTGTGCACAGCCACCATGCAAACAGACCCTGCACCCCTTTCTTCACGTGAGCGTGAATGAGAGCGCATTTGCTCTCCTGCTGGGTTCATGCTGAGGCAGCCCCTCGTCACAACAAGGGTTTACCCTATGCTGCTGCAGAATGGCTCCGTGCGCATTCCCTGTGCCCATGGAGCAGGAACACGACAGGCAGTGGGTTCCCTCTCCGAGCAGCACAACCCTGGGTGATTTCCTCCCTTGTTTAACAGGGATTTACTTAATTCTGTTTTGAAGATACGCAGTGCTGTTAATTGCTGTTCTAACACGTCTCTAATGATATATCCTAATTATTTATTGCTTGCCTACCTCTTAAGTGCTTAAATACATTCACAAATACTAATCTATTCTCTGCACAATCAGTGCTTCCTGCTCAGCGAAGCACAGTGCAGCACGTTTCATATCCAAACCCCAGATGGTTTTGCTGAACTCCTTGCTCACTATTTCCCTGAAAACTTGCTTCCAGATACACTCAAACTGCAGATTTAGGAGGAAACTGCATCCGTGCAGCATCGTTTACAGCGCGAGATGCCACCAGTAGAGATAGGGTTTGAAGGCTGAGTTTTCAGAGCGGTGGTTTAAATGCTGGTGGAGGGATTCGCTGGGAAGGTGGTAGCTGATGCCACCTTGTACAAAAGGCAGCTGGAAAAGGCAGCGATGGAGATACTATTGGAGACCATATGGAGATCATGGACGAATACAACAGAGGTACAGAGAGCATCCTACCTCGTAATGGGCCACGCGCTGGGACTCGGATATTAGCTGAGCGCTGCACACTTTGCAGTAACTCTCAGTGAATAACTCCTGATCGATGTCAGACGATTTCATCTGTTCACAACAGAGGGAAGAGACAAGGAGCAGAGTCAGTGACACAGGGCTGGCACAACGGGATGTGTTTGATGGAGGTCCCTACAGGGACATGGGCAGAGCAACGCTGGAGCCGAGCGGTTCTTGTCACACACTTTACAGAGCTGCAAATGGTACCCAGGACATTCCCCCCCACAGTTCTGTGCCCCCAGGGTTGCGCACAACCAGTCTGTGCCAAGTGTTCAGCGCTCACCCACACTGAACAACAGTCACATCCCCACCTGCATCCAAGGAGCATCCAAACCCGCGTAGATTCCTGCACTGCTCTGCAACCGGTTTGTGTGTGAGGCACAGATGCTCTTCTCCATTACCTTTCCTATCTAAGAGCACCACGTGCATAACCTGCTATAGCATATACCACTCAATGCCTGAAACACGCTTAACCATTTGTTACGCAGCACGGAGGTGATAATGCAGACATCATTACAACCTGGGGAAAGGTGGGTTTAAGCTCTGCTGCGTGCCTCAATTCAGACACAGAGGAAATTGCTGGCATGATTTACTGGGCTCCAGCAGCTGTTTAAATACCTGTGTGCTCCCTGTAGCTCCCAGCACTGATGCTTGCACTTCCAGAGCCAGCTCCCCAAGTGATCTGCTCCACAGGAACACCTCAGTTCCTGTCACACCTTCCCTGTGCAAGCAGATCACAGGTATCCAGCACTGAACTGGTGACCCCGGTGTGTATCAGGAAGGTTGAGGCTCATAACAGAGCCAGGAGACGCCAGAAGTATCTGCATAGACAGGTTGTGTAAAACCAAAGATACCTCAGCGCCATTCAAAACAGAGGCTGACACCTTCTGACTAACGCCAAGATAGAACCATAGAATGGTTTGGGTTGGAAAGGACCTTAAGATCACCCAGTGCCATCCTGGCCGCCCTGTGGGCTCAGAGGATGAGGTGCTCTGTGCACATCTGCCGACCCGGAGTGGCTGCACCGAACCCCATATGTGTTGTGCTGTCTCAGTTCTGACAACCCCTGCACATCCTATGGGAACGAGAGGCTCCAGCAGGGAGAGACCAGCTCTGCCCCAGCTCCAGGAGAGGGTTCATGTGGGTGTTGATGGTCGACCAGACAGAAGACACAAATCTCAGCGCTCCTCTGTTGACGCGCTTACTCTCTGATCCTGTAGGTTTCCTCTTGCTACCTGCCTAGGTTTAATCTTCATTTACTCTGTCTAGAGAAACACTGCGAAGAAACTTTCAAAGACACCAAAAGACCCTTTCAGGAGCACAAGAAGCGTTGTAAAATTGCATCAAAGGCAACATAAAGCAGGAGGGAGAAAGCTCATTTAATGCAACAGATTGACACAAGGCAAACCAAAGAATCTCATCAAACCTCAACCCAGCATCCAAAGCAGAGGCAAGTAATATCACCTTCATTTGCATGCAGTTGCAATGCTCACAGTATAAACTCTCATTGCAAAAATCAGAGCAAATCAAAAGCTGCTCAGTATTAGCTTAGCCCTACATGCTCTGATAACAGATCCCAAGTCTATTGTGCCCCCAATGTATGTGCATACGAATGGCATTGTCTTGTCCCACCCTTTAGAGCATCAGGAGCTAATCAGGCTTGTCCAGGAACAAGATTTCATGTCTCTTCTCTAAGCAGTGATACAGGTGTAGAATTTGTCAGCCTCAATATTACCTGCTAGGTTCTATATGCCATTGTCACTGCATAAGGATGCAATGCATCGCAAGAGGTGAACACAGTTATTGCGCTGACAATGTGAATGTTATGCAGCACGATTCACATGGAGCTATTCAGGTTACCTAATAAAGAGTCTCTGGAATGGCAGACCCTCAAGCGATGCATTAATACATGACAGGAGCATCCCTATGTACTGACCTGCAGGTGGACAGAAGCTCTCCATGCCCAGCATCCCTGATGCTTGCTGGATGGGAAGCAGAAACCAAGTGTCCTCCCCAGACTCAGGATGCTGGCAGAGCCTTTCATTACTTCTCTTTGCATGTATTCCCTTCCAACAGGCAGAAGAGCGAGGGATGGGGATTAGGGAACAGCAGAATAAATGGAAGCAAAGCCTCCTTCATGCTTTTGCATGAATATATTAGGCTAAACTGTAGAGAGGATTCAAACACATGTAAGCTTAGCTACTTAAAATAATTAGAAAGCTCTGGTAACAATGACTGCTTCGGGAAAACTTATTACGAAGGCCTTGACAGAAATAACAGATTCACCTTAGCAAGGGAGGTTTCCACACAGGCAATCCACTACCAGCACCCCTTTCCACAAGCAACCTTGCAAAGCTGCCACTAAACCCAAGGCAGCCTGTGAACAAGTTTAAACTCAAGTACCAGCTATTGCCTAGAGAAAACAGCCTTCTTCCTGTCCCACATGGGTGCAACAGAAGGGCAGGACCCTCTTCCCCTTCTCAGCAGCCTCCTAACTGTGTCTCTGCTGCTGGGGAGCCCTGTACAGCCTCATTTTCCAGAGCTCATCTGAGCAACGATACTAAATTGGGCTGGGGCGACCTGCTGGCTCTGAATAAAGCTTTTACGTTCGGTGGCTGTTCCTTTGCTTTCCTAAAATACCTTCCTTTCTGCATTCTTCCTCAGATACCACTCTAGAGCAGCGCATCAAAAGGATGCCGAGGTAACCAGCAGTGAAACGAATGCAGGGACGTGGGTCTCCCCGCGCTGTGTGTTTTAAAGCAGGCTCTCACTGCCACGGCCCACAGGCTGGTCCTGAAGGCAAGAGCACAGGAAGGGTCCAGGCTGATATTCCTCTAGCCAAGACCTCGTTACAACAACACCAGAGCCCCCTCTGCTCCTTACAAAGGGGTTGGCCCAGAGATGCTGCAACCCCAGCAAGGCCACAGCAGGCTGATGGCATCTGCACATAGCTGCAAAGGCTGCCCTGTGAGGAAGAGGCAGACCCCAGACACAGAGCCTGGGAGAAAGAAAACATCTCTGTTGTGCGGGTACATGACCTAAAAACAGCGCTTCCTCCTGCTCCAGAAAAGCTCTCTGCCCCCCCCACCCTTTGTCTTGTTTTGTGGGTCAACACGTGCAGTGATTTATAAACTTCTTCTGTCTACAAGTACCATAAAGGGAGTTCATAAGCAATTAACAGTTATATATTTCTCATCACTTCATTCCGCTCTGGTTCTCCCTGCCTACAAGCCTCTAACAGCCCCTACAACTGAGCAGCATTTGGCTGATCCTCCCTGCAGAGCCCTTCACTGTCTAAAAGCAGAATGGAATGGAGGGTTCATGCCCAGGGCCCTAAAGTACCATGCACCTCCGGGATGCTCAAGGAGAACCACAGATGCTGAGCAAAGAGGGATGTCCTCAGGGGCTTTCCTTGCAGGGAGTTGAAGCATCAACGTGCAAGGCACAGCCTGGCCCCTAAGGTCTAAATATCCCCAAATCTCAGTCTTCTCAGTGGGAGACACACAGTGAGGCCTCCACCACAAGCACTGAGCACTTCATCCCCTTTCAGAAGGGTTTGTTATCGCCTCTTGTGCCTGCACTGCAGTGCTGAGGCCCTTGTCAGTGCTTCAGATCAGTAACCCCTGCACCCGTCGGCTCAGCATCGCCAGGAACAGCAAACTGTGTCGTGAGAGCCTTCATCTGAAGCGCTTTGTGCCATATGGCTACGATTCTTCTCAGCAGTTTCAGTGACTACAACAGCTTAATGAAAATCAATTTGATGGGGCTGACTCCAGATCTTGGCAACTGTGAGAAAGATGCTAAGTTACATTAAATTTTAGAGGTCAGCGATGCACATATTGACATCAGAGACACGCTCAAAGCCAAATTCCCTTTCAAGACTCCGCTTTGAATCCCACCGGACACCAGCACACGCTGAACATGTGCGTGTCACAAAGGAGAGGGTGGAAACGGACCTGCAGTAAGCACTGGGGCAGTAGAACTGCTTCAGGGCCTTAGGTAGGCACTGATGGGTGAGTGTTGCAGCAGCTCTTTGCTGTTGCATCAGCCCTGGGGGTCCTCACTTGTGTCAGGATCTGCAATCACTGCTCGGAAACACTTCGTGTCACGTTCCTGATAAATACTGTGGTAATCTCCTTTCTGGCAATCTCTCCTCCATAAGCCGCTTCTATTTTTGCTGTTGCATCCCCCTGGTTATCAAGTCCATCACCCCTTCTGTTGAGCAATGAGCTCAGGGAATAGGAAAAGGCAGCTTTGGAATAACAGGAAATTCATGGCTGGGAGCAAAAGGTTGAGGAGTCCACGGCAAACATGAAGGAGGCGGAGGTTTCCCAATTCCAAGGTTTGTCTTTCCTGTCACTTCCCAGCGTTGTTCATTGCCAACGATTTCTGCGTTTCAAAGGCAGCAGAAGACCATGAAAACCCTGAGAAGCTGCAGAGGATTTCGCATCGTTTCAGGGTAGGGACCATCCGTTTCCCATGCAGGCTGATGTCAAAGGGTTGCAGCTCTTCCTCTCGCAAGCACCTGCAGATCCCACAGCACTTGGGGCAGAAGGGGATATATCAGAGACAGCAAATGAAGGCTCTAAACCTGAGACCGCATGGAATGGGTGTCTAAGCTTCTACCCCGCAAGCATCAGGTACATGGATGGAAGTTATAGGCAGACTCAGCCGCTGCGGCCACAGACCCACATCTCAACCTCTACTTTACCCAACCAGGGCCCTGTAGACACAGAGCACTTGGAGATCTTGGGGGGCATCAGCCCTTGGTCTGCCTAATCCATGGCATTGGGCACCTCCAGCTTCACCCAAATTGCTTGTTCTGTCACCCACTTGTGACACACACAGCTTCACCTTCCTATTGGACAACCCAGGACAAGGAGCACCGTCCCATAAAGCACCAAGTTGTGCAACTCAGTTCCTTCCAAGAGGAGATTGTGAGCCCACATCCAATGTACTCTCCAGAGCCTTAATCACCTTTCCCAGAATTAACAGCATCTGAAACCTCTGTGTTGGTGCGCTACAGGAGGGGAGACTGAGCACGTTTGGGAATGCCAAATGCAAGGCAAAAATTAGATGTCCTGATTTTCATGTTACCAATAACTTGTTGCTTGTGCCGCTGTCGCTCTCCCATGGATGAACACCTCGTGTAACGCTTCCTGGTTTCTCCTGGTGTTTAATTTGTCTTGCAATAAAGGGAAGAGAAGTCTCTGCTCATAATTAATGTGTTTTCGGCAGCTCTGTCGCTGCACTTACAACCAAGCATCTCAGCACTGCCTTTTGAAGTGCCTTACTTCCCAGCACTATCAGCTCTGTGACGGATGGTTGAGCCTGTTCCATGAGCACAGTTCCCTCCCAAGGCAATGGCAGCAGCAGCAGACGTGCTCCAGGCATTGGAGCCCACAACAGCCCCAATGCAGAGCATGGGGAAAAGGGCAGGGATGGGGCAACCTCCCAGAGGCAATGACCCTGCCTCTGAAGAGCTCACTCCAAGCACATCAAATGCGCTATTTGCCTCTTCTCCTGCCAAACCAAGGATGCTCCGTGTCCCTCCAGCGGTGCTGCGCATCTGCCACCTCCACCATGCAATTCTTCTTTGGTTTGGGGTTTATCTGCCCCTTCCCTCCCCTCCTCCATCCTTGAAATCCCCTCTAGAGTCGATTTGCTTCACTTCTGCATTCAGCCCTTGATGCATTTTGACATGCTTTATTGGAGCCTTGAAAATCAGAGCAACATCGCGTGTGGCATGAGCTGGGGAGCAGGAGAGATCCCGCACGTGGCTGCTGCATGCGGCAAGACACAGAGGAGAGGCTGTGGGGAGCAACATTGAGGAGACGGAGCCTGAGTGCAGATGGGTCCCAACCTGAGCACCCCAAACACCCCACATCACCTGCTCCCTCAGCACGAGCAGACACATCCTTCACTCCTGATCTTTGCTAGTGCTGATAGGAGCGCTCAGAATGGTGTCCTCTCGGTGATGATGCTTTTGAGAGGAGCCTCACAGCTCCCACACTGTGCAGGGAAAGATGATTCCCTCTGGGACTGAATTCCCCCAGGATTCACAAGTGGGGTGGGAAGCTGCAGATGTTCCCACCTCCTCACCAGTGTCAACGGCTCATAAATAGTAGAGCCAAGCAAGAAAACACACCCCAAACTGAGGAATACATCGGGAAAAACAGCGCCTCGGGCAGAGGGAAGCCAAGAGGGGCAGACGATGCCCTAAGGCAGGAAAGCAGCAAGGCCAAGGCTCTGGGTACTTGGGATGCTCCGCATCCCCTAACGCAGCACTGAAGCAAACGACATGGAGCTTATGTAGCAGTAAAATCCAGCCAGTGCCTTTTTGACCTACTGCCTGTCTGAGGAGGGAACAAAGGGCAAGCTGAGGAAATTACAGGAGCAGAGATTTAGAGAGCAAAGGAAAGAGTTGTTCCTGCAGCAGAGAGCAAGCTCTGTGTGCCATGAATTGCCTCGGAGGGGGGATGAAGGAAGGATGCTGCCAAGTTTAAAGGGAGGTACGCTGCAATTTTGGGAGCAGCACCATCCCTTCCCTATGAAGGTGTGCATGTGAAACATTCTAATTATTCACCCCACATGAGGATTTAATTGCAAACAGGCTGACTTGAATAACAATATCTCTTTGAAACGGAGATTGATGTATTGTGACTGCTTTAATAAAGTTTGTAGGAACTGAAGGACGAGCAATCATACCTTGTGCCTCAGGGCATCAGTTCTGCATCCTGCACACTTCAAGGACAGAGTTCTGATGCTCGCTCCAGTGCAGGTGGAAGCCCATAAACCTGCTGAATGGGGGGTTCAAACTGACCCATTCAGGATGTGCAGGGGTGCACTCTGAGATGGAGGGGTGCAGCAGAGGGAAGGACTCCCTCAAACTGGGATGTGGAGAGCTGGAAGGAGATGCCCTGACCTGGGACATCCCCCGTAGAAACACATCCCCTCACCTGAGCTCTGTCCCAACCCCATCCTGGGGAGGAAGTCTGCTCTGACACAGCCTAGCACGAAGCCCTGGCACCCACTCCCCTCAGTGCTCATCACCCCCTTGAAGCCTCCCATTGCTCTCCACGCTTCATCCCACCCCTATGGCACAGGGATGTGCCTCAGCCGCGAGCTGCATCCCGAAGGATCCCCCCCCTCCTTCCCGGGACCCCGCATGGCTTTGGGAGCACAGCGAGGCCCCCGCCGGGCCGCATGTGCGGAGCCGCGGTCACCATGTGATGCTCGCGGTTGCTATGGAAACGGTGGTTTCTCACAAGAAGATGCATAAATAGTGTCAGAGCATCCCCGGAGCGGGCTCTGCGCTGCCGGGCTGCGGGTACCCCACTCACCGGTCCCTGCCCTGGGGTCAGCGCCAGGCAGCAGCCTGAGCGGCTCCCGTTCCGCCTCTCTCTGCAATCACAATCAGGAAGCCACGTTTATTTTTGGCTAAGCAGGACCGACTTTGTCCTGTGGCTCCCTCATAACGTAGGAAACAGCGGGGAGCGAGTCAAGCCGAATCCCGTGCCTGCAGCTCGTAGCCTCTGGTACTTTGCATAATCAGGGCTTGTCACTCCCCATCAGCTTCAGCTCAGAAACCCAAGAGGCAAAGCCATGTAAGGTGGCAACGAGCTTAGAAGAAGCCTTCAGAGAACAAATCTGTCCATCACCCATGGGGGATTACTTTAACACTGGGCTCCTGCGTGCTGGCCTAGCTGAAACTAAGCTAAAGCACCTCATATTAAAGCCAGCTTCAGCCTTAACAGCACCAACCCTGAATCAGTAATGACACTGCTTAACTCCCATCAGCACTAAAAGCTTCCTGCCCAGCAAAGGTTAACAGAGTCAGCACTAGCAGAAGCAGAGATGCTCCTGGTTATCCTCACCGTCACCCAAGTTCATACCCATGGACTGAGCTCCTCTCCCCTCTGTGGGACAGCCATCTGTCCATGACACATCCAACAGTTCCCAGCCAGAGCTGCCCCATCGAGTCCCACCCAGTGAGGATTTATAGGGGCTCAGCTCTTCCCGAGGCAGCCAAGCAGTGCTGGCCAGGAACCCTCTGTGTCTGTGATGATTGATGGACTCTGCTCCCTTCAGCTGCAGCTCCCCTGCTCCAGCAGAGCTTTTGCAATCAATGAGATGATTTAGAAACAAGACACCAGGAATGCAAATGCTTTCCAAGTCCCCTGGTTAGCACGCAGCAGTTAAACCCCCGGCCTCATTTCATCGCACATCCAAATTCCACCTCCTCTAAAGGGTATCAATGGATTTCATTAAACTCCCTCATATTATCGTGTAATCTGTCAATTCTCTTTGTGTGTGCAACAGCAACCAACAAGGAGCTTTACCTTAAGGGAAACATAAACCATGGACATCCTTCCCACAGCCTTTTCCTTTGCCCATCCTTGATGTGAAAAAGAAAAGCCACAACCCTTCTTTTGTCAGCATCTGCTCTGCTCTAAGCAGCAGGAACACATCCCCATGGAGCAGAAGCATGCTGGAATTCCGAGTTTCATGGCAGGCCTGCCTTGTATTTGGGAGCATTGCAACAAGACACCGGGGTAAATCATCCCTCAGCTCCCCTCTGGAAACCCAGCAACAAAACACAACGCTATCCCAGCCCTTACCAATACAGGAGCAATGAGCAATGGCTCAGCAATGCCACTGTGGTACTGCAGCTCCTTCAGAGAGCAGCTCCAAGGTTTGGAAAGGTCTCCATAGGCCGGGGACTGCTGTTCCTACAGTATATTGGGCATCTGCAGTGGTACCACGAAGCAACAAAGAGGCAGTAAAACAAGGTGACGTGTTTGATACACATGTGTTTGATGCTCTCGAAGTGAGGTTTGTAAGTTATCCTTCAGTCATGGCCACCAGCCATCCTTTCTGGCTAGAGGGCAAATGAGGCTGCAAGATGCTTGTGATTTGCCCTACAAAGCCAGAACCCCCCTGTGCTTTGGTAGGAGCAGGAGAATACCTTTGTCTCACGTGCACAGAGATCCCAAACTGCTGCAAAGGTGCAGGCTTCTCCAAGAACATGTCTCCGCTACTCCACCACAAGGAAAGAGGGCAAGACCCGGCAGTAGGGAACTGCTGAGAAGCAGGAAAGCATCCACAGGGAAACACCAAATTCCCAGAGCAAAGCACCACCTGGTGCAATCAGAGCCAGATGAGAAGGAAGCACTCATTAGAGCACTACTCATTCCCAAGCAGACTGAACATGATGGAGCTCACCACGATCTGCATCGGGCAGAGATGGTATGGAGCAGCCTCGTGACCAGTGGCAGAGCTCTCTCTGAAGCCATAGCAGAGCTTGGTAGTTTGGAAAAGCCTGAGATAGGAACCAGCTGCATTGCAGAAAGAGGTCATGAACCTCCTGAAGAGCTTCATAAACATGAATTAGTGAAGACAGCTGTATGGCACCCAGAACTCAGCTCCATCCTGCTCTGCAATGTCACTCCTTGCCTGGCATCAGAGCAGAGCACTACAAACCAGCTCCTCACATCCCTCTGCTTCCACATCCCATGCCCACACATGGAGATCCCCATTGAATCCGGGCCTGCACCAGGAGCGTAGGGAGGACGCAGCCCATCACCTCCCCATGGTTACACAGAGATTGGAATTGCAGTAGAAGCATCTGGCAATTAAAGGGAGAGCAGAGCAGGTCCCACACTGTGTGGTTCCTGCCCCTGCCAGGCTCCATGAACTACAGCCACGTGCTTGGAAATCAGGCAGATTAATTATCACTACAGTTAGGAGGGTTGCGAAGCATCTCTGGTGGCAGGAAGTGTATTGCCATAGACTTGCATAATAGCTCGGTGTTTCCCGAGGAGCACTTTGGATCCACAGTCACCATCTCGATGCTTTCACCGGTGACACTGCAGGATGCAAACCACCACATCAATGCATCAGCTTTCACTTGCAGTCGAGCTGAAGTCTGGCTCTCTCTGCCACTGAAGCCAAGGCTCTGTGAAGCTCAGAGGGGTGGGAGGCATGGAACACACCAGCCTTGGATGCGTCGTGATGGGTGAGAGCAAGGGGAATGCTCCCTGGGTTCAGCCTGGATCTGCCCATGGGAACAAGCACCCAATTCACTGGGGAATGAGTGCATGCACAGACACCAGGGCAAAGCCCAGCACTGGGGCTGACCCCACTGCACCCACCCCATCATCCAGAGGCCATCTCTTACCAAAGCTCATTTGCACCTCTTATATACCAAATCCCAGAGCAGCCAGCGCAGCATCCCATACAACAGGGGTTGAACTGATTCACTTTTGCCTTCAAAAGCAGCTGGTGCTGAGTTCCATCCTGCTCCTGGGGTTTCCAGCAATGCGCTCTGGGTGCTGCAGCTCCGGCATCAGCTTTCCCCATTTTCCCCATCTAATTTGGAATATTCCCAGCTTGCTGCTGAGTGCCTTCCCTGTGGCTCCATCCCTCACGGCAGCTTTAAATACCAGAGTCTCACTTTGCCACCGAGTCCACCCACTGTTTTCAAGCGGCTAGATCAAATTTAGGAGCGGTTTTAAGTTCACGGTGCAGCTCCATACATCTCCTAGCATTGATGCTGCTTTCCCAGAGCCAGCTCCATCGCAGCCAGCTCACGGGCAGCTGAGGCCTGGATCACTGTGTCATCACCCATGAGCAATATGGATGTGACATAGGAGCACGGAGATCAAGGGAGAGGCAGGTGACACCTCCAGAGCCCCAAGCACAGAGGCTGAGAGCCTGGAAAGGTTTATTTATACCCTCCTGCCTTAAGGATGTGTTTCACTCACAATCATGTATTGGCAAGAAACAGGTCCCAGCTTAACTACATCTTCTACTTCATTTCCCCTTGAAGAAGACACAATAAATTCCAAAGCAGTGCTATATCCAGAGGAGCGATGCTCTTCTGCCCTATTGCTTTCCAAATCAAGCTCCCAAAAGCCCTTCCTGAAGCTTCCTGGTTACATTCCCAGACCTGCTCCTCCTCTGGGCTCTGCAGAAATGGATTAAAGGAGCCTTCTGAAGTGCTGCTGCTCTGGGGCGAGCTCAGCTCCTTGTTGCCTCCTTGAAGGACAGCAGCCACCACCAGCATTCCCCTTTCCCTCTCCTCCAAGGGGTGATGTGGCATAGGGACCGATCCAACCTCTCTCTCAGGTCAATGGCTCTTTGCCTTGGTGCCAGCAGACCCATAAACCATGCAAAGCCATCCCGGATTGAAGCTTGCACAATGGGGACAGCACCAGTGGCCCCTACCGCCACGTTAAAGACCCAAAAGCTGTCAAGCATCGCACAAGGAGCAACTCTGAATATAGAGAATATTCATCACCAACCACTTCTAGTTAATGGAAGAAAGCAAACTGTCGAGAAAAATGGGAACATTGCAGTAAAAACAACAACAAATTAAACCGTAATGCAATTAGAGAGCAATTAGGGATCTATCCTCTGGGAGCGCTTTGGGACTCTGGGTCTTCCTCCAACCCTGATCTCGCCGCAACGCTATTTCTTCCTTGTTAATAAAGGAAGCAGCAAAAGGCACAGCTCCCCCCAAAGCTCCATCTCCTGCTCTGCAGGAGCAGAAGGTGGCGGCAGGTACAAGTGTTCACACCTTGGAGCAGAGCAGCGGCTGAGAGAACAGCAATCACTGCCTGTGTCTGCGGCAAGGTGACCAGAGACACCAGGACCCCAATGCCCTTGAGCAAGAGCCAGGCTGAGCAGAGCATGGCTGACCCTGGGAAACGCTCGGCTTTCCTATACACAGCTCCCACAAAAGCCACAGCCCAGGAAAACACGTGTTTGATGCTTCTTGACTCTAAATTCACCCACATGACTGCCTAAAGATCGAGAGACAGGCGACAGGGATCGAGAGACAGGCGACAGGGATCGAGAGACAGGCGACAGGGATCGAGAGACAGGCGATAGAGACACAGGTATCAGTGACAGAGATTAGATATACAGATATATAGGTATATAGATATACAGGTAAATAGGTAGGTAGACAGATATCTAGGTCTATGGACCTAGACGCCCCATGACCTGTGTGTGGCTTGCTTGGGTGGCCTGGCCTGGAAAGGATCATTAGGCACATCATTCCCTAGAGGGTTGGGACACCAAGCATGATGCCCAAAGGAACTGCAGGAGAACCAGAAAGAAGGGGCAAAAGGGCACCGTCCCATTAAGTCAGTGCCTCTCCAGTCTCATGCAGGAGCTGCTGAAGGTCACGGATGCAAAGCCAGCGCAGCAAAGCCTGGCTCTGTTAAAGCTGCCTTCAGGAGATGCAGCCGCAGCAAAGGCTTTGTGCAGAGGAGAAGGCAGCATGGTGTGGATGGAGGAAAACCATTTCCTGCAGCATCCGCACTCCCAACTCCAACACTGTTCAGCCAGGGGTGGTTTCCACACGTTGTAAGGAACAATAAAGCTTCCAGATGTGCTGCTACCTGCCCAGAAGCTGTCAGAGAGATAAATAGGCACTGGAGGGAGGTGGAAGCCTTGACCTTCATCCCTTTCTGTACCCAAATCCACCCTTGGGAGCACCAACGGCCCCGTCTTGGCCTGGAAATTGGCCCAGTTCCGAATCCCCCATGCCACCTCTGGATCTCGACTCACACCTCCTTCCTTGGGAGCTTAACCCAGATAAATAAGACACTCGGGTCTTCCATAAGCCCCCCCCGGGTGGAGAGCACCTTGTAATGGAAAAGGGTTGGATTGGAGCCTCCAGGGTCTGAAGAGAAACTGATTTTGGTCCGAAGGTCCTTCTTCCAAAGGAGTAATTCCCGAACCTCCCCCCCGTTCCTGCCTACGTTTGACAGGGAGGAGGAGGGCTGTTTGTTGGTGGCCTTAAACTGGGGATTTTCCCTCCCTCCACCAGCAAAACCCATGCAGGGAGGGATGCTAAAGCCATAGCTGGACCAGACCGGCCATCAGCATTCCCAGGTCAACCTCCAGGCGTAAAGAGGTGGGAATGAGGCAGTGCAGTGCCACACACTGCTCCATAAGACAGAGCAAGCTGGGAGCCAGGTACCAACTCAGCAAGGATCCCCCAGTGGCACTGACTGTGCTGCAAACGGGAAGCAGCAAATAAACCAGATCCAGGCAAACAGCAGCAAAACCTCTCCATATGCAAACACCTTCCCAAGAAGCTAGTGATGGAGCAGTGAGGGAAGACAGGCAGGGATAGAGTATGTGTCCTAGAGCAGCATTCCAGCACAGGAGAGGGCAGAGCAGGGCAGTAAAACCCATGGGAGCAAGGTTGGATGCAGGAGGAAAGTTAATGCAGCTCAGAGCCAAGCAATGCGAGCTGGGCAGGCACACACAGAAAGGCCATGCAAACCACTATGTACAGGCAAGGCTTCATTATTTGGAGTGACTCAGAAGTGATTAAAGCGATAAGATCAGTTGGGAAGGGTGGAAATCAACCTGAATGTTGGAATAGTCCCACCACAGGATGGGGCTGGATGCTCCCCAGGAACAGGGATGCAGGAGACAGGAGAGCAGTGGGATTGGGAGGTTTGTAATCGCCAGGTCTACACTGCTCCAAGGGGAATAGAGGATTCCCACCTTCCGGCTCCTGATACAATCAGGGGAAAGACCCATTTCTGGTGTAGAAAGCTCCTGTGCTGCCCCCCCACACCCCTCCAGGAGATGAGTCACTGTGGAGAACCTTAAGCAAAATACCTCTTACAAGATCATTTACCCAGTCCCTGCATTCCCCACCCCACAGCACAGGGCAAGGAGAAAGGGCAGGAGATGCTCCAGCTCACTGTCCCTCTCCTGTGGATACCAAGGCCCCGAAAGCGGAAGTCCCTGTGCTCAGCATCCCCTGCTCCGAGCTGTCCCCCCTCTCAGGCTCACCTTTTGCCTTCCAGAGCTGGTTGTTTGCATGGTGCAGATGGATTACACGTGCTCACATGAGAGCCAGCAGCACAAGCTCACGTTGAAAAGGCAACCTGGGTGCTTAAGTGTCTTCTCAATGCTTTGCAAAGCTTTCTCTTCACGCTAAGGTCAGCATCAGAGGAAGGCAAAAGGAGCCTATGACTGTCCAAAGGGCAGCATTCAGGGCATGTTTAACACAAGTAACAGAAGGGGCACTGCCCATGTCCAATGGATACAGATCCCTGGCAGTTCAGATGCCTCAAGGGGTCAGTGAGTAGAGATCTTCCATGCAGCCCAAAGCAGCAGTCACCTCACTCATGCTGCATAAGGAACAGCCTCTGCTTGGGCTCTTGGACCCATGGACAACTCCAGTGCGGTAGTAGCCCCATAGGGATGCACACCCCAACCCCTTTGGCCAGCGATGAGCAGACATGCAGGCTGGCAGCACCCATGGGTGCTGCAGTGAGTCAGGTCAGGGCTTCTCAGTGATGGCAACCACCCTGGAAACCTGCTTTTGGTCCCTAAGGAGCACCGACATGGGAAGTTCTCCAAACTTCCCAAACAACAGAGAGAACAAGCTTGTTTTCCTGCATCCGCAGACATCCACACTCAGCATCCCGCAGCCCCACGAGCTCCTGCTCCCACCCTGAACTGTGCAGACACCAGAGCAGCATCCATTCAGTACGAGCCCCCGAGTTCCCAGTGACCTCCCAGCACACGGGGTGCTGCCTGCACCAAGGAGCCGGCCGGGGCGGTGGATGCAGCACGGGAAGATGCCGTGATGCCCAGCGCTGGGCTGGACCACTCCCCCAGCACACATCGGTCACCTCCGGCCTCCCGCCCGCGGTGGCACAGGCGGGACACGCACCAGTTGGACCCCGGGCACGGCTGCATCATTAACAAACGCTCTCCGTGCTTGGCAGCGCATCCCAGCGAGCGGCACGGATCCCTCCCCACCGTGATCCCAGCGAGCGGCAGAGCTCATCTCCCACCGCCCTCCCGCAGGCGCCGCTACGAACCACCTCCGATTCCCCGTTAAACTTTCCTACAAGTCCCATCAACAGCCCCACGCACCGCGCAGGATGGAGGGGACGGGTCGGTACCTTTGTGCTCGGGCCGGGCTGATGCTCGGAGGACCGCGGGAGGCTCCAGCGATGCTGCCGGGCAGGAGCCCGACGGAGCTGCGAGCGCGGCGCTGCTCTCCCCGCAGCCCGGGCCAACTGCGCCGGGCAGGCGCTGCTCCGCGGCCGCTCCAGCTCCACCCCTGGCAGCAGCGATTGGCTCCGCTGCGCGCTGTAAGGATGCTCCGGTCCCAGCAGCCTCCCGCAGCATCCAGCTCCCAGGACCCGAGTGCCACAGCCTGAAAGAGGCAGGTCAGGGCAAGGCGGATCTGTTGGGCACAGCCTAAAGCAGAGCATCCGAGAAGGGAATCTCCGGGCTCTGTGTGCTAATCCGGTTTGCAGGGCAGAGGCTGCGAAGGGGGTCACAGGCTCCAGCGGGAACATATTTACTTCCATACTTTTACGGATGACACACTTATTTTAACACCTTGGATTTACGGAGCTGAGGGACAGCGGGAGGCAAGACTGCCATATGGGGAGGAGGGCAGGACCAGCTCAAAGGTCAAAGCAGCAGTCAAAGAAGAGCAGATAGCAAAGGGAATGGGACAGGTTCATCTTCAGCCTAAGGACACTCACAGCCTCCTGCACGCTGATGGGGTGCAGAAGTCAAAGAAACAGAGCCCAAAGCTGGGGTAAAATAGAGGAGGGCAGTGATCAGGGGATGGAGCCATCAGGGGGATGCCAATCCCTACAATCCCTCATACACACCATACACACACACCCTAGAGTCTATAATGTAAAGCCACGTTTAACCCAAACCAATCTCCCTGTTCTGAAATCCAGCTGCAGCTGAACCTAGAAAGAGGGTGGCCTTTGCTTATCTTCCACGCACAACATCCTCCATGCAAAGCTTCAGAGCTCAGGCTGAAAGCTCTGCAACCCAGGGTGCAGCCGAGCACAACCCCATACACATCTTCCTTCTTGAGCTGCAATGCCATCTCTCTGCCCTCCTTTCTGCTCCTAACAGCTAAGGAGGGTGAGGACCGCTGTGGGACCATGGAGGGTTTCTTTCTCAGCTCTGCTGAACTGGCAAGTGTATCACTTCCAGCACCTCACTGCTTGCATTAGGTAAGAAATGGGGATGTAATGGAGCAGAGAGGCTGCGGTCCAGGTAACACTTCCAAGCTGTGATATACATGCAAACAACAAAGACAAAGGCAGTTAATCCAGCTCTGCTCCACCTCCCTTTGCTCCCAGCAGGAATGAGGGTGCTGGGTCTCTGCAGGGAAGGGGTGAGGCCTCAAAGGTCTTTGCAGCTCAAGGCAATAGGAGGGTGCACCCTGGTACCGAGATGCAGAAATGCTCCT
This sequence comes from Forpus xanthops, assembly GCA_032466535.1. Lineage (NCBI taxonomy): Eukaryota > Metazoa > Chordata > Aves > Psittaciformes > Psittacidae > Forpus > Forpus xanthops. The sequence goes on along the minus strand of JASSUY010031968.1, from coordinate 7,835 downwards.
TTATGCCTTCACTTCCACCGCCACGTAAAGCCGAGCATCCTTCATTCCCTTTCTGAACATCTGCCTACCCAAAGTGAGGAGAGGCCTCCCCCTTCCCTCAGGAAAGAGCTCTGCTCTCTAGGTATAACCTAGATAACAATGCTCTACCTTATGCAATCCACCTCACTGGGAAGTGTGTGTGTGGCATCCATGGCAGAGCGATAGCAAGACCTGACCTGTCCCCTGCGTGAGATGTCTCCAGGCACTCATAAGTCTATGGCTAAAGGTCACCTTTAAGTACTGAGCCTGTTTAGGTTGATTTGCTTCTATTCAGTGTACCTTGCAGACAGCCTTGGGGATGCTGTGTCCCATCAGCAGCTGCACTTGCACTGCCAGTGTCTGGAGCATCACCCCAGTGATGGAATAGGCTTTAAATCGGCCTCTACCACACAAGCATTAGAAAGAAAAGGCTTCACCAGCAATTTCTCCATCCCCAGCTTAATCTGTTTGACAGCAGTGCTGCAAACTACCCGAGCTGTGATGCTGCATGATCCTGCTTGGCTCTTCAGCTGCAAACAGACTCAACCCCACAACTGATAGGGAGCATTTAAGCCTCCAAAACGGACACCAACTCCTTAGAGCTGCCACCTGGAGCCTCAGATACTCCAGTGCGACAAAGGGCACATCAGGCAGCATTTGCAAGGATGCAGTTGCCATCTGGGGATAAGAGATGGCTTAAATCTCCTCCTCGCTTTCTTTTCAGGATTATAGCATTCCCAGGAGCATCCTGTGCTCCCTTTTAATGGCAGCATCAGCACAAGTCCTGGGAACAACTTACAAGTTAATAAATCCCTTACAGAACGTATCCTCTCCCCAACAAGCACACATGGAGGCTGCTCCTGACACGCAGGGCCCGGGGCTGCACAGCTCCCAATGCTCCCTGAGGAGTCTCCTGCAGCATCCTTGGGCACACACAGGAGGCTCCCAGGCAAAACCCCTTCATCCAAACTCTCTTCCGCACAAAGCAATGGTGAAGATTCAGCTCCCGCTCCATCCCAGCACGCTGCCAGGGCTCAGGAATGTGTTTAGTGGCCCTGAGCGGGGCTAACTTTGGAACAACCTAAAGCACATCAAAACAAGGAGCTGTAAAGCAGCGGCTGTGATTGATTAATCACAGTAGTGAAGCTGACAGGTTTGATCATTTTCAAAGGCTTTTAACATCTCATTCTCCAAAGGAGGAGAGGTTACAGCAGCCTGGAACAAAGCAGAGCACAGGCTGGAGATGCTTCCTCCTAGGAAAGGCTGTGGACAGGTTGGGAAACGAGATGAAGACAGATGAGCGAGCTGGGAAGGACCCGACGCCTCGGGCTGGCTTTGAGGAGTTCACATTGCACAGGCTGTGAGCCCCCCCCCAACGCTCCCCTATCCCGAGCCTAAAGCATTCCTGATGAACACTTGGCATTGCATGCTTCCAGACGGGCGCAGGGACCCGGAGCCCTGCAGCAGCATTTGCAGTGCTGATGCAGGCTGAAAAGGCAAACAGGACCAGAAGCCCCAGGGAAAGGAGAGGTACAGCCTCAAGGTGTGATTAAAGCCTTCACACCCTTCACCTTCCTTCTCAAAGGCACTACACAGCTCACGACATGAACGACCATTAAAACCTCCAGAAATACACAAGATTTTGGCTCAGCTCTGTTGCTTTGCTGCCTTGGAGAACACAGCATTACTTTGGTTCTCCTCTGTGCATCAGCATTACGGCAAGAGTGGAAGCGCAACCTGTGGCATGCTGTGACTGGAGATAAACACAAAGGGAGATAAGCAAAGGGGAATTGGGCTTCTCACAGCCAGGCCCGGTTCCTTTGTGCTGTGCATCAGAGCATGTCAAAGGACACCACGAAACCAGCCTGAGCAGGTCAGACCAGGAACAGGGAGGTGGAGGTCACTTTGTCACACACAGTGGGGAGTGCTGCAAAGTGGCTGCATTTTGCACTTCAAAACCTCCTTTCTATCCCATTCCATTGACATGGGATGGACAGCGAAAGGCATCATCATCCTCAGCCCTCCAAAACCGCCACTCATCACACCTGTGGGTAGAGGAGAGAGGAGGGATGATGCTCTACTGTGCGATGCAGCAAGGTCTGCCGCTTCCCCAAATCCCATTTCCAGTTGACCAGGGACCAGGTTGATGCAGAGCACAGAGCAGCAATAACCCTCACTGTGCCCAGGCCCTGCTCCTTTGAGACAGCACAGCTCAGGCTCTCTTCTGATGCATGACGCCCTTTAGACTTCTCCTTCGCTGACATTCAGCAGTGAAATCAGAGCAGGCAGCAGCGGGTTACTGCAAACCAAAGTTTGCTGAACGTGGTTAAAGCACTACGTGCTTCTTCATTGAGGACTGTGGGCCCTGCTCGTGCCGCCTGGAACAGCCTGACCCTGCGGCTGACCTGCCTCCATCCCACTGTCCAACACGAGGGATGTCCCTGGAGAGGTGACACTGATTCCCTCAGCCCATCTCAAGCGCAGTTTTCAATCCTGGCGATGATCCGCAGCCGCCGTCCAGGATCCCAGACCCCGGCAGAGCATCTTCAGCTCCGTGCATAAGAATTGCAGTGCCCAGGGAGCTTAAACAAAGAGCCCCAGGCAGTCCCAGCCTGAAACCCTGGGAACAACGCCAGCCTGCACAGACAGAGGGAAACGTTCGGAAATGCAATTTCCGAGGTCACCTTTTATCATCCATAGGCACAGCGCAGAGCTCAGGAGCTGCTTTTGTCAGCCAAAGCCTGCACTGGGGACTCCCTGCAGGGACAAGGCAGCGGTCCCCACGTCTCAACAGGTCTTTTCCCACTGCACATCCTGAGAGGAGCCCACCGGGGTTCTTGGCAAGGGAATTCAGACCCATTCCCAAGCAGGGGAAGGTTTGGGTCCATCAATCTCAACGGCTGAAAGAACTCCAAGCAAACCCTGGAGGATGCAGTGAAGCTCAGACGGAGCCGTGTTCCCCTGTGGCTCCCCTGATGCCGGCTGCCAGCACACAGACATGCTTTGTGCATCACTAGGCTAAAGCCAGTGAAGTGTTTAACTCAACAACAGGAGCTCTCCTCTGAGCGATGCCACCTCGGCTGCCCCAGCACCCACTCCTGCATCAATCCCTACCTCCACGCCAGGGCTGCAGCCCATCCCTCATTCTGCTTCCCAAAGTCTGGAGTTCCTCCCATCCCCTCTTCACCCGCAGCACAAAAGCTGTCCTTGCACAGGGAGCCGTGGCACCAAAGGCAAAGAGTAGGGATGGACCCCCTCAAGCAGAAAGCTTGGCAGGGAGATTGGCTCCAGCACAGGGAAAACGTGGACCTTAGCCCAGGCTGAGCTGCACTGCAAACAACAGCCTTGCTTGGCCCATAGCTCACTGAGCACTAATGCCACAGTTCTTCCTCTGGCTTAGAGACACAGAGAGCAATGAGTCTGGAGATAGAGACTACACAGAGCAGAGCACAGCTGAGCCCCTGGGTGGCAAGAGAGGTGAGCACTAAGCCCTTACCAAAGCATCCTGGGTCCCTGATGGCGGAGAGCAGGAGGGAGCAGAGAGCAGATGGGAGCTGGGCACAAGCGACCAGCCTGAGCACTGACATAAAGGTGTGCTCCTGCTGCAGTGCAAGCAGCAGATGGGGCTGGGAGGAAACAGGCCAGGGGCTCTTATGGTCTGCCAGGACAGCCCATGGTGATGAAAGATGCAGAGCAGCTGCAGACACACACAGGAACCTTTCCCTTCTCCTCATCAAACGTGGGTGCTAATTGCTCAAGTAGGTTCCATTTACCCTGCAGCTTGTTACCCTACAGGGGCTGCTATTCAAAGCTGGTGTTGGGGTAACCTGGTTTGGAAGGGAGCACATTGCAGCAAGGAGCACCGCCCACAGAGCATCCTGTGCACAACCTGGGTATGGAAGTCACCTTCTCCCACCACGTTATCTCTTTTGGTGTGTTCCTGGCACTGAACAAAGCTTGCCTGGACCCTCACCACCGTGGCACACACAGCCCATGTAGTTTGCTTTACAAACAGCCACACACTTGTCCCATTATCCTCCTAGTCAGGCTCAAGCATTTACTTTGTCATCTGTGTTGCTAAGGGCGCTTTGCTGCTGTCTGGCCCTATATAAACCAGTGACCCCACAGCCACGAGTGAATACACATCAGCAAAGAGGCAGCCTGGTCCCAAAGGCAGAAGCATTAACACCAGGCTGCAGGTACTGGTTTTCACCCCTGGTTTATCACAAGGGCCACTTTGATTGGTTTCAATGCCTTTCCCATGGGACACTGAGGAAAAGGAGAGCTGAGCTGATTCATTCCTGTTCTCTGAGCAGGACCTGATCCATCCCTGTGCTCTGCATTGGTCCTCAATAGCAGAGGGTCCTGCTTACATAGGCAGGGATGGTGACAGCTTATGGGGGATGTCCAAAGTGAGCCCGGTGGGTGATACCTTGGTCACAGCAGACACTTTGCTCTGCTTTGGTCTGTGTATGGCCAGAAAGGGAATTTCCATCCCAGAAGCAAATGACTCTGATCCGAGCCATGCAACCCAATGGCACCAGGAGTGACTTCCACACCCGGCCTAGCCCACTACGTAGGGTGCTGTTTGTCTGCCTCACTATAAATAGCCGCCAGCACTGCTGAGCAAGGATTAATGACTTCTCTAATTATACCAGCAGCACTTGGTGACAGAGGGATGATAGCGTGCAGATGTCTGAGCCCACTCACCCCGCGCATCGCTGGGTGGCTCCAGCAGAACGTACCCATTGATTAATCCCAAGGAATAGCACGTCACGAGTGCAGCAAGGCAGGAAAAGAAAAGGTGCTTCTTGGTATTAAATAAGACACATCTGCAAAGCATTATCTACTGCGAGGTACTATAATCCTATCACAGAGCTGCAGTGTCATGCAAATGCGATCTGTGATTTGCACCGCCTCCTGAGCACACACAGACCCATTCCGTACCCACTTCCCCTTGATTTTAAACGGCTTTGCCTTCATTCGGCAGCTGCTTGCTTTGGCCTAGGGAAAAGGAGCATTCCATGTGCCTGCACTACCCAAGGCACAGCAAGACCCATCCCTGCAGCCCCACGCAGACCCAGTTGGCTTTGCCCAAGCGTTGCCCTTCCATATGACTTGCTAATGGTGCACACAAGGGTTTGTGTGTGGAAGGGCTCTTGAGCCCCACTCCTAAGAGGAAAGCTCATCTTGCAACACCCGCTGGCAGCTCCAGCCCTTCTGTGGTTCAAGTGCCCCCGTTTTATGACAGCATGAACAAGGTGCAGGTTTCGGGGGGGAGCACAGTATTTTGATGCCAAATCCTGTCTCCCCCCCACTGCCCGCATCCAAGAGCAGGACTCGCTCCACAGACAGAGGCTGAGCCCATCACCATATGGCAGCTCCAATCCTCCAGCTCCGAGGCATCGCTTTGCTTCTGCTCCATCACCACGTCAGTGCCCCAAAGCCACCTCTGCTTCTGGAGGTTAACAAACACCAGGAGGAAACAGCACCCTGCTACCTGGCTGCCTCTCCTCCCAGCACCCATAGTGAAGATCAAACACCAACCCATGAACTCCCCTCACCCACGTGCCCACAGGCCCTGAACACGAGAAGACAGCCAACCCTCTGCTCGGTTGCCAAGGTTTCTCATTTGCATGTAGAACTATGTATATTTATAGTGCCCCTTGCTATCAAACCCAGCAAAGGAACAGCAGATAAGGCAGCCCAGCAGAATTGTTTCTCAACAGAATGTTTTCATTTTCCACGAGGCGTCAGCAGCTCTTTAAAGCCTTTTCTCTGCGTTCTGCCTTAGATGCAAAATCCTGCTCCAAAGGCACTTTGAGGAAAACATAGATGCAGATCCCGAGCGGTGCCATCTGTGAGCAGGGGCTGGGACCCACGGGTGAGGAGTTGGTGATGGGGGCAAGGAGCTTCACAGGCCGCTTAAACCGCTTTACAAGGAAAGGTCACAGGGAAATCACTGCCTTCTTAATTACAGCATCACCTCCAGTGCCACCATGCCCCAACTGCGGTTCCTCATTTAAATCATCATTAAGCCCTGCTGCAGGCCCCATAAATTAATGATTTTGGTTATGAGAGCCTGTTCTCCACTAAGGAAAATGCAGAGACGGGGCGAGGAGGAACAACACACGGAGCTAAAATAAGGATCCAAATCACAACACGTCGCTGGGGCTGCTCTCCCGTCTTCACAGGGTCTGAATTCAACGTGCTGTACCCACACGGCAAGCTGTTTTCTGCCTGTGCTGGTGCCTGCCCTGAGGGATGCTGGAAGAGCACGGATGCTCTGGCACGTTACCCCAACTACGTGTCAGGCTTTACAGGGATGATGGTCTGATCCTGACCGGCTTTGGGGAGGTGCTGGAGGTGGTGTCAAAGGGCCCTGCTGCAGTGGGGTGACACCATGGCACTGCGACCACCTTAGACATAACCGTGATTTGCCCTCATGCCATAGGAACAGGCAGAGATGCCTGAGGAGCCCCACTCCCAGCACAGAGCTCCCATTGCAGCCTGGTTTCATGCTGGTGGGTTAAAGAAGCCACAGGCTCAAATAGATGACACCAGCAGCACTCATACTTTTAGGGGAGGCTGAGACATGAAGCAGCACATGAACTGCAGCTCCTTCCCATGGTTCCCAGCCAACAGGCAAGCCATGACCTGGAGAAGGCTCCAAGGAGACCTCAGAGCAGCTCCAGCTCCAAGGAACCTGGAGAGGGATTTGGACAGGGGCCTGTAGGAACAGGACAAGGGGAATGGCTTTAACCTGCCAAGGGGAGACTGAGCTGAGCTCCTAGGCAGAAGCTGTTCCCTGTGAGGGTGATGGGACACAGGGATGGGTTGGATGAAGAAGCTGAGGCTGCACTATTCCCAGCAGTGTTCAAGCCAGGTTGGATGGGGCTTGGAGCAATCTGCTCGAGGGGAAGGTATCCCCTGGGGGTTGGAACTGAATGAGCTTTAGGGTCCCTTCCAACCCCAACCATTCCATGCTCCTATGCCAGGCTGTGGGCACTGTGTGCCCTGGCTGCAGCATCCCCCTTTGCCCAAGGGCCCTCAGATTTTCTGTTCCATGCTCAATAAACCCAGGGAAGCTCCCATTATTTTTTGCTCATTCCTATTAGACCACAATTACCAACCGAAAGCCTTCTCCCCTCCATTCCCTCCAGCACTGAGACCTTCGCAATTCCTGCATTTTCGGCTTTTTTTTAAGTCTGAGAAGCTTCAGCAGCCGCAGGCAATTAGTGAAATGAATAAAGCAGCAGCTTGTGCGCCCAGATTGGGGCTGCCATAAAGAGGCACCATCCTAATTGGACCTGGAAAGGCAGCTCCTGACGGCGGCCCCGGGCACTGCGGCACAGGAGATGCGCAGGGCTCGGAATCGGCTCCTCCGCGGCTCCCGGGCACGGCACGAACCGCTTCGCACGGGGTGCACCGGGCAGAGGATGCGCTCGGAGCCGCTTCCAGGGTCGTGATCCCGCGGTGCTGAGGGCACACACGGGGCCGGTCCGGGGGGGCAATGACCGGAACTCGTAGGAGAAGAGCTAAAACAACGGAAACGACCGTAAGGACCGAACCGCCGCGGGATGCGGGGAGGATGCGCCTCTGGGGCGAGAACAAACCCAACACCCCCCACCCCAGCACCGCCTCAGTGCGGAGCTGCGCTGGGAGCCGGGACCCCAAAATAACCCTTTTGGAGGGGGGGACACGGGGGGAGGCGGGGCAGGACACTCCCCCTGCGCGAGGCGCGTTTCCGAGCCGAACGCGCCACCCCGCGGCGCGCGAGGGCGGTTTTGGGGTGAAAAAAACCCTTTTTGGAGCAA